>JAKTUZ010000019.1:0-201517 GCA_030556945.1 Hyphopichia buzzinii | reverse complement strand
ATCAATCATCAATCATCAATCATCAATCATCAATCATCAATCATCAATCATCAATCATCAATCATCAATCATCAATCATCAATCATCAATCCGGACCAATTACGTCCAACCAACCCAGCTCCATTACAATCTCATTAATTATCCGGATTGGTCTTGCTATTGTTGATTGTTGCTAAAATGTGCAATAGTGCCTTATCATACGTTTTGTACCACTTTCTCATTTGCACCCAATTCCAGTTGACAAATGTCACATCTTTTTGTTATCTACAATTATGATTAATAACAAAATAAACCTCGTTAACACTATACAGTTGGACTAGTTATACTGTCCAACCCCAAAAATAAATAAAACTAAAATATAGTAAACGAAATAAACAAAAACCAATTGTCACAATATGTAACACAATTTAAACAGTAAATAACAATGAATTAAAACCAATTGAATATAATTAAAAAATACCTTTCTTATCCTTTCTTTATCTTATCCTTTCTATATCTTTTCCTTCCTTGGATTATCCTTCCATGGATTATCTTTATCAATCTAAAGATATATGTTGTATCTTTAATTTAACATTTTTACAAGTATTTTTCAAAATGTTCATCATGAAGCCAACCGACCTTTTCAAAAGCTGCAAACAATCTTGACGCTTTGTTAACATCAATCCTGCAAGCTTTTTGAGCATCGGTTCTTCTGAATTGCATTCCACTTCTGAGTCTAACAACCTTCTCGTGGAATAATCTTCTTTTAGAATCCAAATAAACGTTACATGGCAATCTTAAAGTTGATGCTAAAACAACCTCAGCTGCATGCAACTTGTCCAAGTTTGGATCGTTTCTTAAGTCCATTGGTTGCCCCTTCCATTCGACTTTCAATGCACGGTTATTGTTGCTGGGTAAAGTGGCGTTAGCGTCAGGGGAATAATCAGGAATGTTCTCATCAATAAGTGCTGCTTGTTGAATAGCCAATGGAGAACCGGCATAGCGAGGTTCCTTTGAAACCTTTCTAGGTTTCTTGGGACTTGGAGAACTTGGACGACTGACGTTTGGTGATCCCATTATATTACTAGTATCAATGTCAGAGTTAATATAATTGGGATTGTCTTTGGTGACTCTTCTAGTTCTGACTCTTTCAACACTGCTTTCTGAGTCACTGTCAGAAGGGATGAATTTTTTCTTGTAAAGATTTCTTCTCTCAAGAATTCTAGTTGTGGTGGTTGATGATTCACGATTAGACATGATTGAATATTGTTCCAAAAATCTTAATTGACGTTTCTTGTAATTGGAAGATAAGTTGTTCCATGGGTTGACAGTCAACTTATAGCTTTTATAGTTCTCAATCTTGAATGGTTTTGATGTAGCGATATAGTTTTTATCCTTATCAGTCTTTGGCACCTCAATTGTATCAATTGGTAATTCAACTGAATTGCGTTGGTAAGGTGAGAGTGGTGGAGATAAAATGCTACTTCTATTGGAAGGTTGGAGGTCCTCTTCAATAGATGAACTTGGTTGGCTAGTAACCTTGAAACTCTTTAAATCATTATCTGATTCTGGTTGGTTACTGGGAGTGAGACAGCCTGAGGCATCTCTTTGGCTTATGGTACGACTTAATGGATGGTATAACAATGACATGTTTGACCTTAAAATTTAGTAAAAAAGTGTAGTAAATATAAATGAATAAGCAGGATTTCCGGATGATATATATCTTTGTATGATTAGCTTATAAATTTAAAATTATACCTAAAAATTTTTTCTCTTGTTTATTATCGATAGTAGATGACTTTATAAAAAGAAAAACACTATGAGGTAAAAAAAATAATATGTAAAAGCGCGATGAATTTCTTTTTTACTTCCTTTTTAGGTGATATCCTACATATCATTTAATAGTTGAGATGCCGGAAACGCCTTTCTTTTTTACATTACTACGGTGCACTGAGGGTATTATTTATTACGATATGCACGCTAGGGTGCAAATTTTTGTTTAACAATAGAAAAACTTTGAAAGTCAGGCAGAGAACCATCTTGTGTACAGGGCATCAATGCATTCGAGGGTGATTAGAATGGATAAGCCGCGGCCCCCAAGGAGTATCAGTTATTCAATCTAGCTAGCTAAGTTCGAAACTTTTGCCATTGAGTTCCAATGGCAGTCACCCGTTAAAATCAGAGAGTCATCAATTAAACGGTACTCTAATTGAATTATACCGTCACCTATTGCTTAAGTCACGAAATAACACTCAAGTTAGTCATCATCCTGTACCATGCAACGCACATTTCTTTTTCTTATCAAACAAGTAATTAAAAAGAAAACCTTCTTTTCTTTTGACTTAGATTTACCCCAGTCATAATTGGCTTAATTCTTATCAGAGTATTGAAACACGGCTAGCTCAAGTGGTCTCAAAACAGGAGTTTATAAGATTTTTGACTGATTACTTCAATGATTTAGTCCTAGATCAATTAGGATCAATTGGTGCCTTCAATAAATTCAAAAGATTTCGTACTAGCCCCAATTCTGTCAATTGACCAAGACAAAAGGCGGACTTTTGTCGTATTCGGGTTTCATCTCTCGTGTACAGGCATCATAATCCGACTCTCCCCATTTCTGCGGACTTCGGGTTTGACAAGCACCTGCATGTAAAGCATGCATTGCATCACGTATCTCCTCACGTGATCTTTTGGATAGTGTCACGTGTGTACTCACGTGCGCGCATTGAACCAATTTTTTTACACTAACTGTAGTTTTTCACAACTCTTCATCGGCCAGTTTACTGCCTTTTTGTATGCTTCGATTCCACAGAATGATCTCATATGCCAACAAATTGTGTCTAGCGCCCATGGTGAGAAGTGGGGAACTTCCTACACGAATCATGTCTTTAAAGTACGGTGCAGATCTAGTATGGAGCCCCGAAATTGTTGACAAGAAAATGATCAAATGTGACAGAATTATTAATGAAGAGTTGAATACTATTGATTTCGTTGAATCGTCTGCTCAAGTATCAAAGAAAAGTAAGGCAAAAAAAGTCCCAGTTGTCTTTAGAACATTTCCGGAGCAAGAAAGTGGTAAGTTGATCTTTCAACTTGGATCAGCAAATGCCGATTTAGCAGTTGAAGCTGCCTTGAAAGTAGTCAATGATGTGGATGGTATTGATTTAAACTGTGGTTGCCCCAAACCTTTTTCCACGCATTCTGGTATGGGTGCTGCTCTTTTATCAACACCAGACTTACTAGTTCTGATCTTGACTAATTTGGTGGAAAAGGTCGGTAAGCCTAACAATAAACCCATAAGTGCCAAAATCCGACTCTTGGACTCAGAAAATCCTCAGCCAACTATCGATTTATTGAACAGAATTTGTAAGACTGGGATTTCTAACCTCACTTTGCATTGCCGTACTCGTGACATGAGGAACAGAGATGCTCCAATTCATAAGTTTCTTCCAGAAATCATCAAAACCGTTCATGACCACAAAATAAGTTTCATTTTGAACGGTAGCATCGAGAATAAACAGCATTTCCTCCATTTAAAGAAGCAAATAGGTATCGATGACATCGGAGGCATGATCGCTGAGTCTGCAGAATCAAATCCTTCAGTGTTTGGAGACATCCCATTACCTTGGCATAAGGTTGTATTGAAATTTATTCAGACTGCAATTAAGTTTGACAATTTTGCCAGCAACACAAAATACGTTTTATTGAATCAAATACCTGGTAAATCTCCATATTATTCCAAGTTCTGCCAACTCAAAACTAACGAAGACTTCTTGAGATTGGCGGAAGAAATTGACGCTAATGAACCCAGTACTTTCATTAAATTGAAAAGTTGCCAAAAAGATAAAATGGTTGATAAGAAAGACTTTGACAGCTTGTACACCAATAATGATATAACTACTAGCAACGATACCGATCTCAAGAGGAAATTTATAGACGAAACCTTACCTTTCAAGACAAGAAAGATTGAAGTTGTTCAAAGTGCTGTCTAATGTATAATATTGTATAATAGGCTTCAATTTAAATTACAACGCTAATACATATAATGATATGAGCATTATCTATGTACAATATGAGAGATGAACGAACAGTAATGCAATTTCTTCATCACGAGGCTTTTTCATTATTTTACACTGATTGAATCATAAGTTCTTCGTTAAGCCAATAATCTTTTAACACCACACCAAACACCGGCTGCACCTGTCATTAAAGCAGTAGAGTAAGCCATTGGTCTGAGGCCTGCACTACTTCTGAATAAAGCACCGGCAAGAGCTCCGGCAGCCAAGGAATTGAAATCGTCATGTTTTCCTCTGAATGAATCTAATGATGAATCAATCAAATTATAAGTTAAAGCCAAAACACCAGAGGAATTACCCAAGAAAGGACCTCTTTTAGTAACATGATTTAAAACAGTGTTTAATTGTAATCTTGGTGGAGCGTTTTTAGGTAAGTTAGATAAACCTTCTTGTAAACCGTAGGCACCACCAACACCTAAACCTAATAAGTAAACGGCACCGGTACCATAACATAAATCATCAGTCCAACTTCTTGATGGGATTAAACCTTTGGATCCTTCAATATCATTTAATTTCTCTTCTTCCAAGTCTAAATATTCAATACCTTTATCTAAACCTGCTAATGGATGCAATTTTTGTGTATCTAATACACCTGGAGATTGAAAAATTGATGAAACATCGCTAACTTGTGAAGGGTCAAATCCCAATGATTGTTTTAATTGTTCTTCTTTTTTTTGTTCTTCTGTTTTACCACCAAAAAGCCACGACATGTTTATATTCTATTATTTGCAACTTTGGCCTATTTTAAAGGTTATATGAACTTTATCGATGTCGGAAAAGATTGAAATTTCGTTTTTTGCCTACATTTTTTTCTCGCTAAGGTTTTTCGATTTATGAGCAAATCGTTACCCGGCCTTGGAGTTGGTTTGTGGATCACGTGACCACTATTTTGAATCGTTAAAACCAACGAAATAAGGAAAAGAAGGGGGCTGATTGGTGACAGAGACTCCTACACGGTGTTTCGAGTGAGTGGGGACTATATGTGAGCAGTGACTAGCCTGTGTTTATGGATGCTCATATTTCACAACCGCTGATTACTGTTGCGAAAGTCAGCACAACCAAATCTCTGTCTCCCAGCTGCCTTGGAGACTTACTTCGTTTTTTGGTAGCCTGATTCAATTCTCATACGATGACTGAGCTAAACATTGTAGGTGAAAGTCGAGCTGCTCTTTTTGAATAATGTTTGGCAGAATACACTTAAAATTTTCAATAGCTGCGAAAAACCAGCTACTCTTCAAATTTTGATATGTCTGTGCTAATAAACCTAATTGGTATGCTACCTCCCAACATGTCTGGTATAAATACATATGCCACTTCCGATTTCTTAAAGTGCATCTCAGAGTTGAAAATCATACGCACATCATTCAAATGTATCCTATCGAAGTCATCCATGAGGACTTTGACTCCTCGTTAGCCATGGAAGATATATTAGAGGCTGCAGAAGAAGGTATGAATGCTCCACAAAATGTTTTGGTTGATCCAGATACTGACACCTTAACACTGAAGGAATCTAGCCGTTCAAGCGATTTCTCAGACGAAACCTTCGAAACAACAGCGACGTCCTTTGTCGTTTATCCTCCTGCTAGCACGAATGCTGTGGATTCTCTTCTTCTATATTCATCCAGACAACCTGCTTCTGTCCAACTTCCTCACTATAGTCCTCCTTCTCCCTCCACACTATTTGCACTCTCACAGATGATCTTAAATCCAGAAAGACTCAATAACTTCGAATCATTCATTGGTCCAAAGCCAGAACTACCGCTAGCCAGAACAAACACCAATATGTGCAACTACGTGCACAAATTGCATGTTTACAAGAGCAAAGTCAGGGCCCTTTCCACGATTATAAGTTCTAGAAGCACAGAGAGTGTTGCGAATGAGTTTTGAACTTTTGAGCTATTGTTGGGACTCCCTTTCTTCTTGTTTTTGAGTTTGTTTGGCAGCCAATTTATAGTTCTCATTGCTTTTTGAATCATGAATCGTATTATAGTGATAATAAATTGAAAATGCACCAAATTCAAATGACCACAGGCATCCGTATACTTGATCATGTCATGGTCTTACTCTCCCTTTGTTTTCTTCATCTTTCTAGTGATTTGTAGTGGCTGCAAAGAATACTTCGGGGCGCACACGACTCCTTGTTAATATAATTTTTCAAGATGAGCATCGAGAAGATGACTTCTAGTAATACAACAAATTATCAGCATTATGGGACCAGCCTCCAAGAAACAAAGAACTGAGGGCAAGAAGCCATTAGAGAAAAAAGTGAAGGCATCGGTTCAGGTGGAATCCGACAATTCCAGCGAAAATGAGGTGGAAAGTGAAGAAGAGGCTAAGCTTGAGACATTAGAAGACCTTGATGATTTGGATGAAATAGACGATGAAGCCGACGTTGCTGACATTTCATCCAGTGAAGAAGGCGAAAGTGAAGAAGAAAGTGATTATGAACAAGATGGAGATGATGACATACCCAAAAAGAAGAAAAAGAAGACCGACGATGGAGCAGAGCCATTTGCAGAAGCATTTAATGCAATTATAGGATCCAGATTAAAAGCATACGATAGAAAAGACCCAATCTTGGCCAGAAATAAGGTAACTCTCAAGAAACTTGAATCAGACAAGTTAGAAGCTAAGGCCAAAAAAGCGTTGGCTGCAGAAAAGAAACAATTACACGATAGTCATAGAATCACAAATCTCTTACCATCAGCAAATGAGCAAGGAAAAGTAAGAGAGTTGATTGAACACGAAAAACAGTTGAAGAAAGTGGCTCAAAAGGGTGTGGTCAAATTGTTCAATGCCGTTTTAGCTACACAAATCAAAACTCAACAAGAAATCAGCGGAGAGAAGGTTGGTAGTAGCAAGAAGGAAGAGTTGATGAACGAGATATCAAAGGAAAAGTTCCTCGATTTAGTTCAAGCAGCAGGACGTGCTGATTAGTTTAGGCATTATTATGAAACCACGTAATGAATGATTTGTTAATTGTTGTAGATGGCTATAGGTAGGGTATATTTTGAAGCTGAACACTTGATTGTTCGATCGTGGTTGAGTGAAGAAGTTGGGAATCTCGAACGGCAACTACAGATTCAGCAAGTTTTTCAAGTCAAGATTTGGCCAATTGAAAGGACTTCAAGCGGAAGTGTTCAATTCTAGAAGAGAGACCCTTTAGAGCAGCCAGAGTTTTCAACTCACTTAGTCGGAGTATCAACGATGTCCGAAATGTCTCTGTGTCTGATAAGAAAACGAAGTTCATGCAATTGGCACTAAGAACACATTTATTTTAAATCGATCGCTTAATGTTTCTGGATGAAGCCCAAAGAACACTCGTATTGCAACTCTGTGAAGGGACTGGAAGCTGGAAAAATTGACTGAACAATTTCATGAGAAAGAGCGTTGGACGGTCGGAGAGATGAGATTACTAAGTGTGAAATGGTGCAATTCAGAGGGTTCGAATAGTATTGCAAAGCAAAGAGATCTAATATTCATAGAGTGCAGATATCTATAAAAGTCAAAGAGATAAAAAAGTTAGAGAGTTGAAAAATGTGTTACTAACCCTCGAGAAAGCTTACTGGTCATAGCTTGATAGTTGAACTCATTAGTTAATAACCTGAAAGGGAGAACTACTTTAATGCAAATCGCATGATTGCAACCTCGATGGTTCCGAAGCTTGATCTTCAGGCGAAAGTTTAGATAGATAGTAGACATCCTTTGCCAATACGGTCTTGTGCCATTGACAATCTTACTGAGCCATTGAACGTCGTTACCAACTCAAAGAACAAAAGACTAATAATTCATGGACTAATTAATGTACCCGTGTTTCATGTCGCAAGGGCTATTCCCATGGGAAGATATCCGAAAATGGTAGTATAACAGTTATCGCAATTCAATTTCCCACGCTATAACAGAGCCTGCAATGGCCGCAAAATCGCAAGAACAACCGCATCAGCAACGCCAATGCTCATACTGATCATGACAGTCACACGTCGCATCAACCATGTTCAAGACAGGGATTGCTGCCCTCAAATCAAGGCAATAGCGGAATCCGGAGATTTCCTCCGAAAATTGAGACGATATCTTTTCTTTTGAGGGACCACTTCCGCTTTCATCCAAATGACATGGGCGTACTTAAAGTCCGAATACCCACCATCGATGAATTTTTCTAGTCACCATGACTCCTGATATCAAACGCCACGAGAAAGCGTATGTTGTGGAGCTGCCCAAGTCTGAGATGGTGCCCGTGGACACCAAGAAGCTTCGGGCGATGAGACCACCCGTGTTCACGCGGCCATCGAACGACGATTTCACGCGCATGGCGCGAATCGGGCCATCACAGGCCCAAGTGGGGGCCGATGATGGTGCCCCGGGCTCGTCCCAGGGCGCGCACTCGCGCGGGCACCCGGACGCCCCAGCCGATGGCGATGCCAATGCCACTGCCGCGGGCGAGCTGGCTGAAAACGTCATGACCATTCGCAATCCGCCCCGGAATCTCTGGCGAATCATCGCCGTGTGTGTGTGGGTGTTGACCAACGGGATCCTGGACGCCGGTCCTGGGGCTCTTCTTCCACATATCGAGTCTTTTTACCATGTGTCTTACTCTGTGGTTTCTTTGATTTGGATCTCCACAGCCATTGGCTTTATCGTGGTGGCCGTTTTCTGCCATAAAATACAGGGCCTTTTGGGGAAAAGACTCTCCTACCTAGTTGGCTGCTTGTTCATGACTGTCATGTATGCCATCGTTCTGGCTGGAGGCCCATTTCCTCTCACTGTCGTTGCATTCTTTTTCGGGGGCGTTGGCCTCGCCATCATCTTGGCCCAGTCCAATGTGTTCTTGTCAAAATTCGACAAACAGCTGAAATATTTGGCCTTTTTCCATGGTGCTTATGGCGTGGGTGCAACTTTTTCACCACTTTTTGCAACCGCGATGGTTAATCGGGGCATCAAATGGCACTATTTCTACCTCATCATTCTCGGTATGGTGATTTTGAACACCGGCAATCTCTGGGCGGCTTTCAAAGGTGCCGACGAAGACTTGAAACCTTGGGACGAGGACCATGCTGACAACAAAATCACCTTCGACGATACTGAAGTTCGTGTTGGTGAACGAGAAGTCAACAACTCCTCAGACGAAGAAGCTTCAATTGACATCGGCCTACAGGAATTGGGCCGCAAACCCACTGTCAAACAGCAAAACCCCACTGCTGACGATAAGAGAGTGTTCATGGCTGCAATCAAGGCACCTCTCACATGGGTCTTCTCATTGTGGCTTTTTTTCTACCAAGGTGCTGAAGTGGCTCTAGGTGGATGGATCGTTACCTTCACAATCAACTACAGGGATGCTGGTCCCACTGCTGGGTACATAGCCTCGGGATTCTGGGCTGGCTTAACAGTTGGTCGCTTGTTCTTGACCAGATACATGCACAAGTACATTGGAGCCAGGAGAAGTGTCATGATGAGCTCTAGTTTGGCCATTGTCATGGCCATTTTAACTTGGGTGATTCCTAACTACATTGCCAACGGGGTATTCGTCGCATTGATTGGTGTCTTGACCGGTCCAAACTACCCACTCTTGGTGACTTTGATGTCTGAGGGCAGAGGCTTGTTGCCCCGAAAGATCCAGGTTATCACACTTACCATCATGAGTGCCTTTGGATCTAGTGGAGGTGCTATTTTCCCCTTCCTTGTTGGTTTAATCTCCCAGAGCTTGGGGACTTTTGTTGTCTTGCCAGTGTTTGTGATTCTCCAGGTCTTGATGCTTGGCATGTGGATTCTGGTTCCCAACGTCGAGAGAAGAAGAAGAAAGCCAGGCAAACTCAATTTGTGGGAGAAGTTCTGGTAAGTCACCAATTTGATTGGCCCATTCTTAACAAGTAATTAACTTGCCATATTTAGTTGAGTGGACTGGCATGACAAGTATGTATCTTACATATAGATCCAATGATTAGCCTGGCTGGCCAGTGATTCATCCACCTTCATGATGTGGCTTTGGAGTCTTCGAACCTTTATGTAGCCATTTAAGTAAATCAGTTTTGCAATCCTTGATAGTATGTCCATCACGATGGACGAGTTGTTTCTCTACTGTATCGACAAATATATGATCTTACCAACCTACCACTGAGTTTATATCTATATTGTCTATATTCTCAATATTCTCTATATTGTCTATATTCTCAATATTCTCTATATTGTCTATATTCTCAATATTCTCTATATTGTCTATATTCTCAATATTCTCTATATTGTCTATATTCTCAATATTCTCTATATTGTCTATATTCTCAATATTCTCAATATTCTCTATACTCTCTATTCTCTCTATTCTCTCTATTCTCTCTAGATTCTCTAGATTCTCTAGATTCTCTGCATTCGGTACACGCTGCACGAAAATCACACCCTCTCCAAATAGCATTCTCTTCATTTGGCTGTGAAATGGGTTGCAATCGCGAACTGTCGATGAAATCAAATCAACTACTTCTTTTTCCCAATGGCCATCGAACAATTAATAGGAAAAGGCGATTTGCTTCTCGAATCAACCGATTACGAAGGGGCCATTGCCGCCTACACCGATGCCATCAATGAGAATCCTTCAGCATTCAAAGCGTACTTGCAACGAAGCACCGCCAATTTCCGGGCGAAAAAAATAGACGCCGCCAAAGCAGACATCGTCAAAGCCTATGACATTGCTTCAAATCGCGGTAGGCGCCAGGACATGGCTTCTTGCCACTTCAGCTTGGCCCTAGTGGACTACCACGAGAAGAACGTCCGTCTGGCCCGTGACAACTTGGCCAAAGCAACCGAAATGGGATGCACCGCTCCAACGCTCCAGATGTGGACAGACAAGGTTGAGTACGAATTGAAGAAGAGCCCTATAAACAGCGATACATCCGCATCCACCGTTGTTTTGGGACAGAAACAAGACAAAAGCACCAGCATTGACACCATCAACAAACAGGCGCCGCTCAAGGTAAAAATCCGCGATGATTGGTATCAGTCCAACGACAGCGTGAACATCACCATATACGCCAAGGGCATCAAGGAAGACACGCTCAGCATTGAATTCGGTACCAGATCCGTCGCCGTGTCGTTTCCCAGCACCGCCGGCTCTGAATATAGCTACAACTTGGACCCGTTATACGACACCATCGACGCCGACAAGTCATCTCACAGAATCTACAGCACCAAGCTCGAGATTACGCTAGCCAAGACACGCAACATCAAGTGGCCTACTTTGGAGAGCAGCGGTGAAGAACCCGAGGCCCCAGTTGTCCCAGCCGTCCAATCCAGCGAGTCTGGATCTGGATTGAGCTATCCCACTTCGTCCAAGAAGGCGGTCAACTGGGACAAGTTCAATGTGAAAGACGAAGACGAAGAGCAGAGCGAGGGTGATTTTTTTGCCAAGTTATACAAGGATGTGGATGACGACACGCGGAGAGCAATGATGAAGTCGTACGTGGAGTCTAACGGAACGGTGCTCACCACCAACTGGGAGGAGGCCCGGGGAAAGACGTTTGAAACCAGTCCTCCCGAAGGCATGGAGGCCCGCAAGTGGGACAGCAAGCCAAAGAAGTGAGAGATGGATACTCAATGGATTGTGGGAGAAACGAAGAGGAGCAACGCCTGTTGGAATGAGAGTAAAGAACAACGAAGATAGAGATGATCAATATTCTCACTCAGCGGGCACTTCAATTTGAGGACTGGCTTGAAACACAGTTGGATTTCGTGTGAATTCAAGTTCTTATTCGGTGTTCTGTCAATTGACCAGCTGTTTGTGCATCTTCGGTATATTCAGTAAGTTTTGTTCGTAGTAAAGTGTATGTATTTATAATTACGTTACGGCTACTGTTTATATTCAAGAATCTTCGTTTGTAGTGTGTTTATTGATAATTACGTTACGGTTAACCATGCCATTTGTGTAGCTGATACCACTATTCCCATGCCGATTTTCTTTTCATTGCCCTAGGCAATTCCACCAAATGGTTGCATTTGCACTTTTTCGCAAACTTGACAGTTTTGGTGACAATTTTGTATAAATTCAACAAATGCGCTCTCATCTTCCAGATAACAAATTCAGATAAAGTTGCCACCCGCTTTTTATCAAATTGACCCTTTAGTTGCAATTAAAAGCTGAGCTCGACTAAACTCGTGAATTGATACCGTTGAAAGCAAATTTGGACTTAAAACCCTAACTTTCAACTAACTCAGCAGAAAATCATCTTGTCTGTTGAATACTCCGCTTAATGATAAGACAAGCAATCCAAGCTACCAGAAAAATGCACATCGAGTCAATTCCTATGAGATGGGGCAAAGGTGACAACTACGCCTACCTCGTCATCGACCAGCCAAGCACCCATGCCTGGATCATTGACCCCGCTACACCTCCTGACATCTCCAAGTACTTGGACTCCAAGAAACCCAAGTTCGACTTAAAGGCAATTGTCAACACCCACCACCACTATGACCATTCCGATGGGAATGAAACATTCCACAAGCAATACCCAAAGTTGCCCATCATTGCCGGCAAGGACTCACCTTTGGTGTCGTATACCCCATCCCATGGTGAAGTCATGAAGTTGGGCGACAACTTGTCCATAACAGCACTCCACACGCCATGTCACACCCAAGACTCCATCTGCTACCACGTTAAGGACGAGAAGACCGGGGAAAACGCCGTCATCACTGGTGACACGCTCTTCATCAGCGGATGTGGCCGTTTCTTCGAGGGAACAGGCGCTGAGATGGACAGGGCGTTGAACCAGATTCTTGCCAAGTTGCCAAAGGACACCCGTGTTTACCCAGGGCACGAATACACCAAGTCCAATGTCAAGTTCTCGAAAACCGTATTGCAAAATGAGGCCATGAAGAGATTGGAAAAGTTTGCTGAAGAGAACGAGCACACCACCGGTCAATTCACCATTGGCGATGAATTGGAGTTCAACCCATTTATGAGACCCACCGACGTGAATATTCAGAAAGCTACTGGCAAGACTGACACCGGAGACGTGGTGGGTCAATTGAGAGAGATGAAGAACAACATGTAAAGTAAATGTGAAACGAAGAGAGAAGAACAATGAGCACTCTCAACCAAAAGTATATTTATGAATTATTCAGCTTCCTAACTTAGCTTGTTTAAATTAACCTATTTATCAGCTCCGGGTCCTCATCACTGTATTCTGACGAAGTCAGGAAGGTGGTCGGCATCGTACTGTAGTTCGGGCTGCCAGAGCTCCACGAATTCCAAGTCAAATTCAGACTTGCCCATGGCGAACTTCTCATACTCCTCGAATATCCCACTGGTGCACCATCCCTGGAGAAGTTTCCTCATTAATCCCACCAATACCCCGATTCTGTGTTTTCCTTTATTGGAGTGTATTAGCATGGGGAAGTTCTGTTCATTGAGCATGAGCTCTAGTGCCATTATCAACGATTTCTGTGCTCTGGCATGTTTCTCTTGCAGGAGGAATGGCTCTTGTGAAGATTGCATTTCCAAGTGGTGCAACGTTATGTCGGTAGTCGAAATCCAATTCTTGTAGTTTTCCCAGATTTCCAATGTCCCGTGCTTGTCTTTCTTCTCTTCCTTTTCTTTATCTTCCTTGTCTTTCTTGTCTTTCTTCTCTTTCTTCTCCTTCTTGGATCCCAAATCCCCCAAATAAATGATGGTCTTGAGTCCTAATTGCTCGAGAAATGGGTAGCTCACGGGCATGGGGAATCCCGAGCGGTATATTCCATCTTCAACCAACGAAAAGTTGAGAGGAGGCACCAACTGCGTGCGATGGTACATGGCTTTAAGGAGGAGTTCTGAGCAATCGTCACCTTCTGGCTGGTCTCCATCTATGAGGCCGTCCGACGAATCATCACCATTTTTTCGACCCATCGGTAGAAGCTGGAGCTGCCTTCTCGAGCTGATATCATGTATGTCCTTGTGTCCACCGTCTTTGCCGTTCATGAGGGGGATGAAATATCGCTAATATAACCTTTTGAAACTTTCTGATATCACTACAATTTTTGAAGAGGTGTACGGGTGCAATATACATTTGCTTGGTAAAAGCTCAGATTCATGCCAAACCAGACTGAATTCACATCTGGACTGGCAAAGTTGTAGATGCGCTGGGGCTAATCGTTAATCATACGGAAAGTCAAACTTCTATTTTTAAAAGTCATCCAATTGTCTAAAATACTGATTCTCGACACATTTCAATTGTATCGAACTTTCTCCTCTAAAACTCGATGCTGCTCATTGAGACTTGATACAACTTGTTGAGTGGTCGATCCATAATCGTTCATTACCCAGAATCATGCCTTTCAAACGTTTCTCCAGCAATTTATGACCACCACACCCGTACATACGACTGACTCGAATGGTGTACTGATGTGTATTGACGAAATTATAAGAGTGGCTGGAACTTGGGGAGAAGTGCCGGAGGCGGCAGTTCCTCCAGGTTGGACAAAAAGCGGAGGCCTGGCATTGGGGCGGGCACGGCGAAGGCGCTCATGCGATTTGGAGGGAGGGAAGAGCCCAATTGAGGTGACCTATTGCGGATGGGAGGAGGGAGGATGATTTTTGGGGAGTCATCGTTGTATTTGCTGGAAATTACCGTGGAGGTAATTTCGTTTATGGGGATGGCTTGGAACTTTTGCGTGAATGCTTCTAGCTGGATGTTGTCTTCATTTTTGAATATTGTTTCCAAGTCTGAGTCCGAATTTATCATGGCACCTGTCTTGGAATTTTTCAAGGAGACCATGGTATCTGAGCGACAGGAGAGCTTGAAAGCCAGTTTGGCATTCTCTATCATTTCCACATACTTTGGGGCAGAAGAGTTGGACTTGGGGTAGCTGAACTCCAACTTGGACGACAAGAACTTCAAAATGACAGACTTTCTATCGCTTCCGATACCAGACGGGCTGGCTTCTTTAGTGTTGGTGTCATCTGCATGGGTCAATTCAGATGCCAATTCCGCTAGAGAATTGAGCGAGTCCGGGAACGGCGTGGCCGACGACGTGGTGACAGGGCGATTATATAGAAAGTCGTAGCTCTTGAAGGGGACCGAATTTTGCGAAATTAGCGGATAGTCCTGGACCAAACGGTGATAAATGGCCTCACATAGAAGGTACATGATGCGATCGAAGCCAAAGTCCTTGATACACCCACCCAAGAGTGTGTAGAGGGTTATTAGAGCCGAGTCGTCGCTGAGACCGAGAGTGGCAGAGGACTGGGGGTCCAAGTTTTTGTAGAATTTTGCAATGTACAGTTTTTCGGACAACTTTGAACGGAGGTACTCGATGGAAGATTCAGTGGCCGATTCGAACGATTTCTCAAACACGAAAGAACACGAGCAGCGAAAAGCACTTTCACCGAGCGATTCGAGGTTCACAGTGCTGTGGAGGCCAGCTTCAGAGCATGATTTGGATCTTTCGAAGTAGTTGAGTAAGGCGAAGTTATTAGAGCTGTAAGCACGAATTTTGTCAATGTTAGCAATGGGAGGTAGCACGGTGGAAGGCAATTTGACACGCGGCTGGATGATGGCGCTGATGGCGGCACGAGACTGGTCCTGTACTGAGAACTTCTTGGTTCGAGGGTAGTCGATCTCGTCGTGGGAGTCAGAGTTGAGCTTGGAGATCTCCGAAATGAAGTGGTCGGGATGTGGTTTTAGCGAGCCCTGTGAGTCAACGGAAGTGGCAGAAGTGCCCAGGTATGAGCTCTCTAGTATGGGTGTTTCCTCTGGGGACGATGGAGACTCAAGCTTGATTCTTTTGGTGTAATTCCGCTTGGTTTTGGTGGATCTTTTCCTGTTTCTCCGGACCGATTGCACCGCGGCCCGCACGAGCTTGTCGAAGTCTGGGAACGACTCTGGCGGGTACTCGAACTCTAGCCGGAGGGTGTCGGAGACGTGTTTTATTTCAGCTTCTTGTTCTGAAGCTTTTTTCGAGCTCAAGTCCATGGTGTCTATCAATTCCAAGCGTCTGGCGGAAAAACGTTTCCATAGTCTTTCATCGAGAAATCTGAGTCTCTCTCGGATGGAATGTGTCACGCCCATTCGTTTGTGGTCTTCGGACGGCGACATGACAGGCAGGTGTGGAGGAGTTTTGAAAAGCTGCCAAAATGACTAAAATCTGATTAATGACTACGAATCAGATTTTTTTTGAGCATGACTCGGTGATTGGGTGTTTTCTAATGCTGGGTCAACTTCGGCCTTGGTGTTTGGGTTGTCTTTTATATTTGAATTATATGCTTTCACGGCCGTTTCTGGATTTGGACTGCGTCGGTGTCAGCAATAGTTGTTGCTAGTGGTCTTTGTGCGGGAATGACTGTGACTCTTGGTAGCTTTGGATGATTAGGACTCACGAGTCAGAGCAATGAGTCAGTGACTCAGTGCGACTCAACCTGCCTAATTGGGCTTTCCCTTTTGAAACAACCTTCACTCTTGAAACACCCTCAAAACATTTCCTTTCACCCTCGAAACATTTCCTTTGACACTTGAACAACTTCTACCAACACACTCAAAACACACTTAACTGAGCACCCGACCAATCAAACACCGATGAATCTCTCGCTCCGTCGCATGAGTCGCTAGTCATTCCGTGTGTCCACGGCTACATCACGTGACATTCCTTCGATTCGCTGACATAAGCTTTGATATATCAAGCTCTCGTGAAACACGATGAACACCATGGACGCCAAAGAGAATTTAGCAGCCGGTGGCCCCGCCGGCAAGACGCTTGGGCAGTCTGGACCGCTCGCTACGCTCAGCACAAATACTGAGCCGAAAAGAGTTGGAATTGAAGAGCATTTGAGCCATATCCACAGCTCCAACATAGAACTACAACAACTGGTGAATTCCCTCGAAGTGTACACGAAACAAACTTCTGACGACTTGAGCAGGTTGGTAGACCGACTGAAAAACAATAACCAGCATTTGAACAAGCTTCTCGAGAATATTGCTGCGTATTCAGACGAGGTGATCACTGAAGGTAATGCCACCAAAAACGATATGGCCAATGTGGTTGAAAGGCTCGATAGCGTGAAAAGTGCTTTGCAACAGCTCAATGACCGTAGTAATGAGCTCCGTGAACCCGTGGCAAACATCGAGAAAGCCATCGACTCAGTGGTGAGCCGGATGGACAGGCTCAGCAGCGGAGAATTGCACCAACTCGTCAAAGATCAAGCAGAATTGCACCAGATCGTGAAAGACCAGGCAGCCATGATCCAAGACCAGAAACAGCACATGGACACAGCTACAAAGACCGTGGAGTTACAGGCAAAGTACGATTCTCTTGAGCTGAATTATTCGAGGTTATGCGATGCTTATGAGACCAAGTATGCCGAGTTAGCCAAGTTGCAAGAAGCGTACGACTCGCTACACGATAAATCGGCTAGTCTTCTTCACAACACCGATCCTTTGAGCAAGATGCACAAGGTGAAACAGATTCACAAGTACAAAATGGGCCTGCTCGTGCCGCCGGAAAAGCCTGTTGCCAAACGGGTCGTCAGCAGCCCAATGAACATCCCCGATCAATAATGAAAAACATTCTAATTTCTACGGGATAGATGCAATGACATATCGTAAATCGAATAGTCATAGGACAAGCCACTTCAGAACATTAACCAATATCACGTTACCACATCATTTCAGATCACATTAATCGCCCAACAATCCCAAATCAGTACCAAAATTACTCACCATCACCAATCAATACATTCAGTATTGCCATCCTGGCCTCCTTCTCATCCATTTATATAGTATATACAGCTATTTACATTTTTACATCTTCCTCCTTGCAAAGTCTCTCCTTGCCGTCCATGAAGGGCCTCAACACTTCTGGAATCACAATTGTTTCAGTCTCTGGATCATAGTTTTGCTCCACAATTGCAACAATCACTCGAGGGATAGCCATGCACGTCCCATTCAACGTGTGAACGTACTCGGGCTTTTCACCTTTATCTCTTTTCCACTTGATTCCGAGACGTCTGGACTGGTAGTCCCCACAGTTGGACGAACTTGTCAATTCACCCCATCCTTTGCGACCTGGCATCCATGCTTCGCAGTCATACTTCTTCATGGCTGGTGCCCCTAGGTCGTTTGTGGGCATGTTGATCATCCTGGCCTTCAAGCCCAACTCTCTCACAACGCTGGTTTGAAACTCTCGAAGTTCCTCTAATTCCTGGCGAGAGGCCTCTGCTGTGGTGAAATGGAAAAGCTCAACCTTGTTGAATTCATGCACCCTGTAGAGACCTTTGGTATCTTTACCTCTGGCACCAGCTTCTGCTCGGTAGGCACGGGACAAGCCAACATACCTTTTGGGCATTGGTGATTTCAATGTCTCAGTGGAGTGAAAACCTCCAATTGGGATCTCGGCGGTACCGGTGAGTGCCAAATCATGCTTTGCCAAGTCGTAGATGTGCAGCTCTTCATTCTTATCTCTGGGTTTGAATCCACAGGCGTTGATGATTTCTGTTTTAACCAACGTTGGCGGTGTCACCATCTTATAGCCGTGTTTCCGTGCCTTGGACAAGGCGTATTGGATGAGCGCCTGTTCTAAAAGAGCACCATCACCTAAAAGATAGTACCATGAGAACCCCGACACTCTTGCGGCGGTATAGAAGTCAGCGAGCCCCATGCGCTCCAAGATCTTCTTGTGGTCGTACTTGGACATGGCTGGCATGTCTTCCATGATTTGTTTTTCCAGCTCTCCGTTGATGATTTCCACAACCTGGCCATTTTCTGGATCCTCGGGCACGGTTTCGTCGAGCAAATTGGGGAGGTTGTCCCATTCCTGATGCATTCTCATGTCCAAGGAGTTGTGGATCGACTGGAGCGCTTTGAGCTCAACCTTTATCTCGCTGAGTCTTTCGTTCAATGCTGAGTTGGGTATTTTAGCGTCATCTTGTTGGTTTTGGCTGTTGTTGCTGGACACTTCTTTGCCCAATTCGTTCCTCTCACGGCGCAAAGCAGAGATTCGAGACTCCAATTCTTGAAACTCATCTTTGGTGTGAACCACGTAGTTTAAAGAGTTCAAAACCTGTGGATTCTGGCGTCTAATGATGGACTCTCTGTACGCCAGCTGATTAGCCACGACATCTTTGAAATTTACGTTTACTTTCAGTAGCACAGACGTAGACTTGAAATTGGCTCGGCTTATCAGCGACACGTGGAGTTTTCTGATGAACATGATTGAAAGAAACGAAGTATCTGGTAAAATTGGAATGAGATTTTGCAGAGGAATTGATATTTGAAAAATCGCGAGATTTTCCAGATTTTATGTGGATAATGAGAAAATTGTTGCAAAAAGGCATCAATGTAATTGTTAGTTTTTTGAGCAACACATCAATTAAATGATAATTGGAAGACAACAGTGGTTCTTCAATATTAAAATCTAATACGACTTACCCGAATTTTATAACGAGTTATTGTATATTCCGGATATTGCAGAACTAGAGTATTGCTCAGATTTGTAAAACGACTGACCAGCTCAGTAACCACGTATATAATCACTCATTACATTTTATTCCATAAAATTTTTGAATTTATAGTCTATACATGCTATAAAAAAACCACATTATTCGTAACTCAAATCTAATTTACATTAACCAAATAAGAAGTTGATAACTTTCTTGTACCATGGCCCATTTTTCAATTCGTCAGCAGCTTCGCGTCTTTCCAAAGCCAACACTTCTTCATCAAACAAGGTTCTATCGCTATGAACGTCAATTTCGTGAACTCTGAAGAACATTTTCCAGTTCCTGGTCCAGAGCTTGTGGCCAACGTAGAACAAAATCAACACACAAGGACCCAAGTAATTTTGGAAGAAATTCTCTACTGATGGCTTAGAAGCACCGACTGGGAACAAAGCGATCCAGAACTGAGCAATGATAACCAACCAGTGCATCACAATAGCGTAGTAAGAACCCAAAACACCGGTGGATGCGGTATAACCCAAGGAATCGGTAGAAATGTTATTGTACTTCAAAGCAGCTCTGAAACGAACATGGGAAACACAAATGACGTTCCAAGTGAAAATCTGAGACAATCCAGAAATGGACAAAAGGTAGGCAAACACAGTTTCTTGCTTCTTGTAGGCAGCAATGAAGGAGAACAAGCCAATAATGGAACATATGGCCAAGGCACGGAAAGGACGTCCTTTCTTGTCGATGTAGTTGAAGTAGTGTGGAGCAAATCCTTGTTCAGCTAATGATTGCAAAGTTCTAGATGCAGAGTACAAAGCGGAAGATGCAACAGAAGTCACCGATAAAAGAATGACAGCGTTTATGATATGAGGGACGGCACGGACACCGTGTAATTCAGCAGCCAAAACGAATGGAGAAGCATGAGTGGAAGCACCTGAGGAACCCATCAATTTATCAGAAGTGTAAGGCACAAGAAGACCGACCATGGTCAAAGAACCGAGGAAGAAGATGACGATACGGTAGAAGATCAATTTACAAGCCATAGGAATAGCCTTTCTTGGGTTCTTCTGCTCGGCAGCAGTAAGAGCAATGAATTCAGATTGCCCAAGAGCGAAAGAACCAGTGACAAACACGGAACAAAGACCTTTGAAGGAGTAGTAGTCGGCCCAGAGTTTGCCACCAATAAATTCATGTTTAGGGTTGGCACCACAGGTAACACAGATACCCATGATGATAAACCCAGTAAGAGTGATAAGCTTGGTAGAACCAATAACGAATTCGGCTTCACCGTAACCTTTAGCACCAATAAAGTTGATGGTCAACACGAAAATGTAAAGTATAGCAACCCACACATCTGGATTAATCTTCAAGTGTTCATCCCAAAATTGAATGGTTAAAGAAGCAGTCACCAATTCAACAGCGACAACAGAAAGCCATTGGATACAGTAATTCCAGGTAACAGCAAAGGCAATACTTTCGTCAATGAACTTTCTTGGGTAGTTATTGTAACCACCAGAAAGGTCCGAATAAGAAATGGCAAGTTCACCTGCAGCTTGAAGAGTTGGGTACAAGTAAGAGCCAACAATGATAAAGCCGATAATCAAAAAGGTAGGCCCAGCATTGTGAAGAGATTTACCAGTACCAACAAGAAGACCAGTACCAATACCAGTGAAAAGACTGAGAGTAATAAGATGTCTTTGACTGATAGATTTGGATAATTGTTTACCAACTTGTTCCTCGTCGGAACTTTGTCTTTTGAAGCCGTCAACAAATTTTTCAAACTTGGACATGTTCCCACTTTCTCCCAGGTATGGAGTGTCGGACACCAAGGATGGGATGTCTTCATTCTTGACTTCGGAAACCACTGGATTTAGCTCGTTGGCTTCCTTATTATTAACTTTACTCATAATTTATAAATGACTAATATGGTGTTATAACTTATTTGCGAATTTTATCGATTATAAATGAAAACTTTTATGTTACTCACGTTACATAAACAAAATAAATAGCCTGACCTTATCGACGTAGACGGGGTATAATTTTTGCTACCTATACACGCTTGAAAAAAAAATGCTGAGTCTGTTCTTGCCTATCAGACCAATAAATTGCTTTTGTCCCGGGCATATCTTCGAGGTGAAAGGCAATCTGCAAAATTCTCCTCTTCTTTGCAGTCGTCCACTTCCAGGACAGGGACCCAAGTGAAAGCTTATTGGAGATGAGATGATTCATTTTTGTGGATTATGCATCTTTGTTCATGCATACTTTTGAATTTCTTTTTCGCTGTCAGTAGCCATTTAAAGGGAATTTTCACTCATTTGACAGGTTTTTTTTACAGGTTACCACCAGGTGACAAGAGAGAGCTCCTGAAAACGGGCGTTACCGGCGCGAAAAAACCGGTGAGCGTAAAAAGTTATAAGGCAATTTGGAAGTTAGTGCGTAAAGTGGCCGCTAATTATTCCGGGCACGATTTTGTTTGCAAGGCATTTTATTTGCAACTGGAGTCTTAGTACGGCTAATTACATTAAAACTTTAATTGAAACTTTAACTATGTACATAAAAAATGCAGTTTGAGAATGTTTAAATGTTTTCCCCAATAATTTCCATCGCTTTTGAATCCCCTTTAGCGATATCTTTATTGTTCAAAGCATCAGATAAACAAACCCATGGATCTCGGGTACCTCCCCATTTGAGGATACTATTCTTGTAGATTTCACCGGCTTTCGAACTCCAAGGGTCTTCAATAAATAACGAAGTCCAAATTTTCTCTGCAATTGCCCTATCAAGCAAATAAGAGTAGTATACTGCTCCGTATGAAAATAAGTGGGGAAACTTCCCGTGCCATGTAGACCAAAGATCAGCGAAGACCCGGAGTTTTGACTCAACATTGTGATAAATTGGGGTAGAATCAAATTTGTCAAATGACGTAGAATTCAAGTATTTCATTATTTCTTCACTATGCAATACTTGATCTAACATTGCCATTTTCAGTTGCATGAATGTTTCACATTGATCGAGTAATATTCTTTGAGATTGATAGCTTTGTAAAAGCTCCGGAGTTAATTGTGCACCAGTTTCGTAGTGTTTGGCAATTTCACATAAAACTCTTGGATCCTTACTGAATGATTCCATAAGAACCGAAGGTAATTCAACAAAGTCGGTCAGGCATCGCGTACCAGAAAGGTTGTGGAGGTCCGTTTTGCCGATCATGGAATGCATTGCATGTCCCATTTCGTGGAATATGGTATCCACTTGGTCCAATGTCAAGAGGGTTGGTTGTTGTTTGTCAATTCCAGCAAATCTTCCAATGCTAATTTGGCTGGTTTTGGCAAAGTTGCATACCAAGGAAATCACCGGTAATTGGTGCGTCTTATCTTCGTTGGTATGCACCACTTTCTCCATTTGTTCGACGGATTCCGTGGCCAACTCGGTGTTGAAACGACGTGAGCACACAATGGTGAAATGGGAGGGCAACACTTTTGGCAGCCAAAAATCGAGGTACAAGTAACCGAGAATCTTATTACTAGAAAGGTCGAGAACCTTGATCTTTCTTACCTGATTGTGGTCCCAGGTCTCTCCCTTTGGTGTAGGAACCGGAACGAAGCCAACATTGTAAATGCTACGGAAGAGCTTGTCCAAGCCGCTAACAATAGTACCCACGGAAAGGTAAGCGGATATATCCGGCAAGTTGGGGGAGGAAGCAGCTTGTTGCTGTTGCAATTGGGCCACCAAAAAGTCCCTATCCCAAGGTTTGATAGCGTCGATGGCATCCTCCAGGCTGTCATCATGTTTCAACTCTGCGAGCCTCTGTAATTCTTCTACCACGCCGCCTTCTTTTGTAAGAAGAGTATGTTGCAAGTTACGCAAGAATGCCATGACGTTTTCAGGGCTTTTGGCCATCTTGTGCTCGAGCTGGTAGTGAGCAAACGACTGGTAGCCCAACATCTTGGAAAGAACGGCACGGTACTTGACGAAGGCGTTGAGCGTGGAGATTTGGTCTTGAGACGAGTTGTGGAGGCCTATCCAAACCTTTCGGCGGACAGCCTCGTCGCGGCAGCGCACCAACACTGTGTAAGGAATTGGGCCGGAGAGTGGGACAAAGTGGGAGCCGGCGTGGCCGCGGGCTTGGCCGAAGGTGGACTGAGCGCGGCGGATTTCGGCGCGCAAAGGCGCGTCGAGCTGGTCGAACTCGGCGGACGAAAGTTCGCACCAGTACCGGTCGAGGCCGTGCAATTCATTGGAAAACTTGGACCCGAGAACAGAGATTTCCTGAGTAATAGCCACGAACTGGTCCCTGGTTTCAGGGTCCATGTGGATGCCAGACCGTTCGAAATCTTCCTGGAGGTACCTGCCCACCTGGACTTCCTCGTCTGTTAGGTGTTTTGCGATTTCGGGCAGGTCAAGAACGTGTTTTAGACGTTGGTACAATTCCACATTGGTGTTGAGCTGATTCATATACTCGAACATGATTTCGTGAGTTTTCTGAGCTGCGTTGATCCATTTCTCGCTGGGGTGGGTCACACGGATGAATTCGGCCACGTCGATGACCCGGCACAAGAGGTCGGAAAGCTGGTCCAATTGCCGGACGTAGCTTGGGCCCGGAGGGCCGGAGTTCATGGTTTCCACGAGACGTTTTGCCCTGGTGAGTGAGGATTTCAGAAACTCCACAAGACCGTGTGGAGTAGTGAGGTTCTCGTTGCGGAAGAGGCCTACTGGAGTGGCGAACATGGTTGTATGGGCAGCTTTATTGAATCTGCAAAAGTATTTTTGATCATCGAAGATTCGGACTAAATCATGTTGCAGCGGATCCGATGACGCTTGCGCAAGCAGGCGCACGCGGCCACGCCAGAGTTGCAGCGGCAGCGACGTGGCCAAGGGCATGGACCGCATGGACCGCACCAGTGGCTGCATTAGTCGCACGGAGGAGGGTGATGTTAGCATTAGGAGGATGAAGTAGTTGATAATTTTTATCGTGTGAGTCGCGCACTCTGATATGACTGGGAAGCTTAGATAAAGCATGTGCAAGCAGATTCAAAGCGAGGCGCAGAATGTGAGTTAGCGAAGATGTGGCATAGCCAAGCGTGGTAAGTAAGGGGAAGTGATAGGGATAGTGGCGGTAAGGCGGTGTCATTCACGAGTGGTCCATTTCAACAGTGGTCTCAATTCCGCAAGTGGTACCACTTGTGCCGGATTGGCACGATCTGGTATTACACTCTTGTCCCCATTCGCACAGCTAGTTCGCACGATTTGGAACTACCATCTGGTCTAACATTCGCACGGTACCGCTAATTCGCACGACCTGGTACTACAGTTGGTACCGTACTCGCACGAGTGGTACCATCGCACCAGTGGTACCATCGCACCAGTGGTACCATCGCACGAGTGGTACCACACACTATACATATATATACCTCCCTTCTCAAATGCCAATGCCCACGCCAATTGCAACCCAAACTCTCCATCTTCACCGTCCTTTCGCTGCATTAGCCGGCCGCCACTTGAAACACCATGACGTAGCTATAGTGTAGACCTGCCAACAATCAATACTTGACACTTTGTTCGCAGAGCCCTGGCCGCCAAACTCCAAAGTGCCTGCAACCACCAACGACAATGTTCGCAGAGCATTGTCCAAGAATCCACGAATGTTCAGTTCCCAAGAGAATTACGCATTGGCTTTTTGCTTATTTGGTTTAGTTGGCTTTGGCTTAGTAGGCTTTTTGGCTAAGTTGGTTTATTGGTTTACTTAATTGAAGTAGTTCTTGACAAATTACAATTTCTTGACAGTCATAATCTCTTGTCAATTTGAACTCCTCCACTGTTTTATTACTTGACAAGTATAATTCGTGGATTCAATCTGCTCCACTCAATTCTACTTGGTTCTACTGGACTGACTTCTGCTTCTTATTGGACATTCTCCTCTTCTCTTCCTCATTCTCCATTTCAATTCTGCGCTCTTCCTCCTTTTATTCGCACCAAAAATAAACTGAGTATCAAAATAACAGATCACTTGTTCTTTACCGCCAACACCAACAACTGCCATTGCATTCTTCATTCCCTGACTTGGAGTTTATCGTGAATCCCATCCATCACCAACCTCTTCTCCATTGCATGCCATGTCTGCGAAAAGATCCGCCAAAGACTACCAGTTCGGCACCACCATTGGTGAAGGCTCGTACTCCACGGTGTATCTGGCGCTTGACATCCACAACAACAAGACTTTTGCCATCAAAGTGCTCTCCAAACGCCACATAGTCAAAGAAGACAAGATCAAATATGTCAACATCGAGAAAACAACATTGCACCGCTTGGGCCAACAACACCCGGGCATTGTCCAACTATACTACACCTTCCAGGACGAGTCCAGCTTGTTCTTCGTGCTTGATTTCGCCGAGTACGGCGAGCTATTGTCCATAATTCGTAAGTTTGGCTCGTTGTCGGAAACTGTGCTGAAGTTCTACATGGTTCAAATCATAGACGCCGTCAGATTCATCCACCTGAAGGGTGTCATCCACAGGGACTTGAAGCCTGAAAATATCTTGGTCGGCCATGACTTCCAGTTGAAAATCACAGACTTTGGTGCCGCAAAACTTATCGGCTCTACCAGCGACGAAACAGACGAGAAAATCGACTACAGTGACGTTCAAAAAGACTCTCAAAAGGCAGAATTGGATAGAAAGGGCTCTTTCGTCGGCACAGCAGAGTACGTGGCACCTGAGTTGCTCAAACACAACACATGTGGCTTTGAGTCAGATTTATGGGCCTTGGGTTGTATCTTGTACCAGTTTTTCAATGGTGTCCCTCCGTTCAAAGGCAACACAGAATACTTGACGTTCGAGAAAATCATCAATGTCGACTATGCCTACCGTCAAAACTGTCCGCCGCCGCCCGAAGTTCTGGAAATCATCGACTCGCTCTTGGTGGCTGATCCCTCGAAAAGGTGGACCATCCCTCAAACCCAGCGGGCCAATTGGTTCAAGTCAGTGCCTTGGAACGATCAAAACTACATCTGGCACAGGAAAGTACCTAGATTCGAACCTTACTCCCCCAATGGACACCTGCCAGTTCCTTCCACTCCTTACGTTCCCTCTGTCAAACTTGGCCTGGACCGCAACGTCAACAAGTCCAACTCATACCACCAGCTTCACTCACAGATCCAGAGTTCGGAATTTGGCTTGATCCCGTCCCTCGGTAAAAAATCCTACTCTCCAGCCACAAAAATCAAGAAAGGCATGGCCAACGGGAGTCCTCCTTCCCGCCAGCCCAGTGCCCATGCTGCTGCCATCGCAGCGGGCCAGCTCCAGCCCAGTGCCCAACTTCAGCAACCATTCCAGGACGTTCCGCAACTTAAATCGCAGCCTTCTTACTTCCACCAACGCCATAACAGTAACTCTTATCCACAAACATCTCCCTCACAATCGAGTACTTATAGCAACAAATCTGCTCGAGTTCCACCTTCCCCAGACGTGGAATATGGATTTCCAAGGAACCAGGCTGCTCAAAAACCTTACTATGGAGTTCCCAGCTCTCCCTCGAGTAACGTTTATCCAGACAAGGTCGCCGCTGGCGGCGTTCAGCCCAAGCAACCCATCATGCAGCAATCCATGCTGCCAATGCAACTGCCAATGCAACAGGCTCAATTGCAGCAGCTGCCAATGCAGCAGTCACACATTCAGCAGCTGCCAAAGTCCCAGAAGAACATACAACAGAACCAAAGATTCAGAACTCCGGGTCCGGTCCAGAATAGTGCGTTATACAGTGGCAGCAACACTTCAGCGGGACAATCTACGCCATCAGCCGTACCATCTGCACCTATTCCACCGAAACCAGCACCAGTGTCAGCGCCAGTTTCAGCACCCGTGTCAGCACCCGTGTCAGCACCCGTGTCAGCACCAGTTTCAGCACCAGTTTCAGCACCAGCACTTCAGCCACCAGCACTTCAGCCACCAGCGTTCGCCAACGACGTTATCAAGTTTCGAGAAATCAGTGGTTTGTTGAACCCCAACGAGAAGATCCTCAAAATGGATACCATTCTCAAGCTGGAACTCAGCAACCTGATTGCACAACGACCAGCCAAGCAGCAATTGGACGACCAGGTCATTGACTCGTTGATCAAAAAGTACGGGTATACCCTCAAGAAGAACTCGGTTCCAGTGGTGACGGTGGTGACCAATAAGGCCAGAATTTTCTTTGTCGATAGTGCACTCAACGTGATGATGGTGGACTTGCGTGCCAACAAAGGGGGAGACTATCTGATGTACGACTACGAGTTTGAAAGCGTGGCCGTGGACGACGAAGAAGATAACATTTTGGACGGAGAGGACGTTTTCGGGTACCTTATCCTCGAGCTCATTAAAGACAATGGCAACTTGATATTCTTGAAGAGAGTCAGTGAGTCCGACAAGCTCTCATTGAAGAATTCGGTGAAGGTGGTCGACAAGAGTGGAGAAGAAGTGAAGTTGGGCAAGAACTACGGGTGGATTGACTGTCTTCTCATAGCCAAGGATATGGTTTCAAAAGAAGAGAAGGAGCAAGAGCCTAAGAGCAAGAAGGCATCTTCAAAGCCCAAGCCCAAGACCAAGAAGTCACAAGGGAAGCCACAAGGGAAGCCACCGCAGAGACCATCCGGCCAAACAGGACAAGACCAATCCAACAACTTTGCATATGCCGCCGCTGCTGCTGCTCATAGATAAACATACATTCGTAGTATATAAAACGATTGAAGGAACTTTCCGTAGTTGTACTAAGTTTAGATTGTGGCCACAAAGTTTTAAGATGAGATATATGTTAGGTGGAAAAGAGACCGCTTGAGACCAGCCTCGGTAACCTAATCCGATTAGAATCTGAGTGCAAAGTATAGAGTGAAGTTAGTATTACGCCCCAAGATACAGATATCGGTGGGAGAAAGACAATGAAGTGTGAGATTCGAAACTTTGCTTCAATAATCCCCCCAAACTGTAAGGTAAAGAGCTTAAAGTTCCCAATTTTACACACACAGGACTTTGGGGCCCACTGGAAGGGGAAAGAAGAATACGCCGATTTTCATCGTAATTGAAGTTTTCTTGTTGATGTCGTACAAGAACATCAACTCGAGATAACCAGGAAGTTTAAGTACAAAGAAGGAAAGGAGCAAATCCAATTGTTTGCCTATTTGAGGTTGAACACGGAGATTTGCCGACCGGAACATTATCGTGATGAATGGCAGTTTAATCTCATTGATCTTTTGAAGGGGAGTATGGAAAGCACTCCGGGTGTGTCTGAGTTTAGAAAAGTGCAGCTTGACTCAGTTACGGTTCCTGAGTTGAAAGAACAGGCTTACTAGTCTAATTGTTCTATAGTAGCCTATTTTGGTTATTACGATTAGGAGATGATTCACACAATTAACAGTTGATTATGAGGACATAAAATCGTGATTTCCCAAAAGTTCCTAGGGAAATTTTATAAACAAGGAAAGATATCAACGTTATAATTACATTTTCCGATTCAAATAAAAGAGCGAATAGATCTACTGAAACGGCCATTAGAAGACTTACTTTGGCTATTCTTTCTATTCAGCTATTCCATTGCGTAAGTGGCCAGTTACAATAATCATTATCGGATAAGCGAAATTCGAATAGATATTGCCGAAGTGCTGCGAAATAAAAAAAGGGTCTATGGCTGCAAAATTCAAGCATTTTGAGTAAAACATGCCGAAGATCGAGATTTCGAAACATATCAAAGGATTGCCTAGGGAGTAAAACAGTCAATGGGCAATTTACAGAGGACATAAGCAATCTTTCTTGTTGGGTAGCAATTGCTTATAGCAGAAAGTAGTATGAAACCTCAGGACCAATTCAAGATAAAACACACGAAGTGCCCATCGGATATGAGATGTTGGATTTTCTCAAAACGAGTAATGGACCTCATGTTCCAATCAAATAAACTCGGCCATGCTACTCTATGGCTTTCAGTATCAAATTAGTATCATCAAATTTCGAATTTGTGCTCATGAATGACTGCGTCGCTCAATTTAATGTTTCTCGCCGTTATATCTTGAATCGACTCGAGTACGCTTCTGTCGTACTCACTCCAAAGATTTCCCTTAAAGTAACCCAGCTCTATTTCCCCATGAGAGAAGTCAATGAGGTAGAATTTTCCGTTATTGATAATTACATTTCCCTCCCAAAAATCGTGATGGCGGACGTCCAAGTCGGCAATGATTCTCATTTGCTCTTCGGCTTCTTTGAATGTTGCTTCATTGAGAGTCTCAGGCTGGTTTTCAATATACTCGAACAACATATAATTTCCGTCCAAAAGCTTGAATAGCAGCTCATCGGGGCCTTCTCGGTAATATTTTATGGTGCCGTGAGAATAGAACTTGGGGACGCGGACTTTCGTCACAGACAGTGTGTTATGATTCCATATATATTGATAGGAAGTTACTTCATTGTTGAAATACTTCTCGGTAAACTCGAAAAGCACTTCATTCGTAAATTCCACACAAATTCTTTGTGACCAGTGGTATAGTTGAAACCCTTCTATTGATGCTTGGTCATATACCTTCAAAACCAACTGTTTGTCGTCCTCGACGTTGGGAAGATTGAGAGCTGGAAATTGTTTTTTGAGCGTTTTGCAGTCAAACTGAAGAAGCTGAGACGTATACAGAGATCCAACCTGGAGTTTTTTGTATTCCAACTGGCTGCAAAAGCCAACGATGTTGTTTTCACCATCACCAGTGTCTTCGTTACTTCTATGACCACGCTCAGTAACGCTTGTAATTTCCGGGTAAGGCTGTATACTTCTCAAATATCTGGATTGGGCTTTGAAAATCAAACTTCTGAGTTTGTCAACATTCTTCCCTTGTTTCAAGCTGGCTGCTTCAGTGAGTGTCACCCGATTATATAATGTTGCCGCCAAAACTGCTCTCACTGGGAGCACAGTCTTTTTTAATTCCAACACTCTATATTTCAAGGGAATATCTAGACCCACATCATCGTCAAAGTCCAATTGCATCAAAATGAAATAATCAGCGTCACACAATACAGTGGTATCAGTTTCCAGCGCAATGAGTTGGCAAGAAAATTGCTTGATGAAACTCGTGTGAAGTTGTGGTGATATTCCCATCTCTCCAGGAGTCAAGCCATTTCCAAATCTGTTGATATCGCCAACCAAGATAAGCTTTTCATTTTCACCTTCGAATTGAATAGCTGGAGTGTAGTCAAACTTCAAAGCATCTCCATTCAAGGGATTTGAACTCAAAACCTTCTCCCCTGACCTGGTTTTCATCCCAAATACTGTGAAGATTCTCAGCAATTGACGTTGTATGTTGTTTGCGAAGACGTTTTGAAAATTGTCTTCGTCGTTAAAGAAATATGCTTCTCTATCTTCAAAGGCATCTGACATTTCACGGGACAACCCTCTCAAAAACCCATCATCTTCCCAATGATCATCAAAGTACCTAGTGATCCTGATGTCAAGGTCTTTAAACTGCTTTGAGAAGGCGTCGTCGCTGAATTGAGTGGTCCATCTAATATTGCAGTCCCAGGGCTGTTCGCCATTATCCAAGTTGGCCATCGAAGGGTCAGGTGGGCTCTGAAAAACAGGCAAAGAGACCCATGCTCGATGAACGTGACGAAGAAAGAGGCGGTTGATTTCCGTAATTTCCTCTTTTGATAGCAGATTGGCGTCATTTATCCATCGGGTATTCTCTAATAGTTCAGTCTCATGGCTCTCGCCTATATACATTTCCAAAAGTTTGATACGGATACCACTAAGAAAACTATCGAATTGATTGAACAGCATCAGCCCTGACCCTTGGGTGTCAAAATTTCCTTTGCCAATGATCAACTGCGTGGATTCAATGATATCCTTCAAGAAGGGTTCGAGACATTCGGTGCTAATTGGTACATTTTCCTTGGATGAAGTCATTTTCTGTTGGTTCTATATGAATATAGTAAGTTTGAACTGAATTGTCTAGTAAAGAGTGGTCATTTTATACCTGTGAGGTCATATATTTGAGCAAATCGCCACGTTCTTTGTCAAGCTTTGCTGGAGTTTCCACTTGAAAAACGCAATTAGCTGCAAAACCGAAAAAAAACTCAAGCCCGAGAAGGTTTAGAACAATTATTCTTTGATTAATGTTTACCATCGATATCATAGTGTTTTATTAATTAAAATATTACAACAAGAGTAGACCCATTTGAGTTATAAATAAGATGAAATTGCTGGAAACGAGTTCAATTATGGAAGATTTCGGGGAAAATGCAACAGAGTTTTGGGAAAGGTACCGAAACACTAACATTTGATAATGTCAGTTGTCGGGCGAAGCAATGGTCACCGAATTATATTCCACCAAATACTGCAAGAAACATGGGTCCAAGTTCTTTTTGAGAGCCCCAGTTAAAATTTCGGAGAGCTAGTACGGTTTAAAAGATTTGACACTAGCACTAGATAACTCGATTGTGAAGAAGAATCAAAGACCGGTAATTATTCAAATGATTTCAAAGATGACTTTATCAACTTATCGTTTCTAATCATGTTCTATGAGGCCATGACCACTGTAAAGATCTATTTGAAAATGGAAAAATTGCTGCAAAATTTTTATTCTCGTATACAAGATATGGTACAAAAAATCGAGTTTCGAATGGTCGAATACAACATAAGCGGGCCAAATATGTAAGAACTTATTTTGATCAAGGCCCAATGATCTGCTCTTTCGAAGGTTTTAGAAGGAAAATGAGTGTGGTCAATCCAGACGTACCGAACAACCATGAAAACTCACGTGGTGTCAGCAACACGCACACTGAACTCAACCAGAGTCTTCAATATGATCACTGAATATGCGTTGTCTTGTAGTTATAAGTCCGATCACGTAGTCTCTCCAGACCAACTCTCGTCGTATCACTTAGAGTACTGGTCCAACACGTCAGTCCAGTCTCGCTGACTGCACTTGTCATTGAACACACGTATGGTCCCCTGGCGCAAAATACGCTCCACTGTCTGTTCGTTCTGGACCCAGGTGTCTATGGCGTCGCATTTCTCGTACTGGCTGGCCAACTTCTCTTGGTACGACTTGTAGGCGTATGGGTCTGTGCGTAAATCAAACTGTTCTTCGATGGGTTTCGATTTGTCAGCGTTTGGAGAGCCGGTTCCGATCTCCTGTGAGACAACCCCCATCTTGGTCTCTTGACGGAGTTTCTGCGAGTACAGAAAACAGTACTCCACCAATGAAGCACGTGCTGCCCACTGTGGCAAGATCTTCTTGTGCAAATAAGAGTCACAATCTTTCTTGTTGATTTCGTTCAAGTGCTGTCTGATGGTGTCGTCGGTGGCAATTCTGGAGAGCCGTAGGAATGCTCTGATTCTTTGAGGGTCATGGCAGTACTGAGGATTGAAGAGCGCAGCTGGTGCAATTGTGCCATTACTTGCACTAGAATTTTCTCCATTTGACCCGTTACCTGCTCTGGAAAACATGACTTGGAAGAAGAGACAGTATGAGAGGAAGAAGAATATGGGGTTGAAGAATAAAAAGAGTAGCTTATCGCCAGATTCGCACTTTGCCGCCCAAAATGAGGCAATCACCGAAAATGTGGGTGCGAATATTTGACTGAAGTTTGATATTTTGGACAAGATCAGAAAGATTGGAAGATGAGGATTTACTGAGGATTGATAGTGGAGATTGGTAAATTGCGACTAATAGTTGGGGGTTGAGAGGCTCGGAGGACAGCAATTTCGACTGGGTTTTGAAATCCCGAAGCACCAGCCTCTTTTTAGATGACGATGGATTCGGACTCAGGCCTGATTTCAAAGAGTTGTTCCATATCATTGATACAGATTGGTTTCAGTTTTGAATCATTGAAAGATTTCAACATTGAGGTTTTGCGAGTCTTGCAATTCGATTACCCTGTTCGTGAATCGACACGAGCTTCAGACCATGGGTGAGCAATCGATAAAGAAGCTCATAAGCACAAGAAGTTCGACAGCTGGAAACCGAAGTTAGCGAAATGCTACGATAAAATCGAATAAATGCCGCAAAATCACGGCAATAAAGGTCGATGTGTACTACAAGACCAGCCACAATGCATAACTCCACCTCCAAAATCACACTTGAATGGGTACTTTCGGTGCTTCGAAGAATAGGATCAAACGGTAAGTTTTGATTCAAACCAGTGAGTTGGTGTGGAGGCAGATCTGAAAATAAAAATCAACTTTATGTTGTAGACATGGTATTTTACAGACGCAAACCTCAGAATCAACATCTACTTAGCAGCCATGGTGTTTTGCAGCCAGTGTTCTAAACAGCCGTGGTCAAACATTCAAGCCAAGTTTCATACAAATTTGACTTACAAATAAAGCATTCACTGCTTTCCATTCCCCCCACTACAACCCTTCTCATACAATCTCACCCACCCATCCAACCCCGTCCAGATCCATCCAATTCATCCATTTCCAAGATCTCAAATCTCACAAAACCTCAAAAACTCCATTCCCCAGTTGCCATTTTCGCGTGCACCAGCGTGCAATTGCCATCACATATTTTCGTGATTCAGCTACTTCTTACTTCTTCCCACAACAATGAACGCTGGCGAAGAAGAAACTCAGAGCTGCGTGGAAGCCTTCGCGCTAATGGCAGTGGACGCGCTGTTGGCCAACTTGCAACCTGATCTGCTGAAAGTTGGCGATTATATCTACTTGTTCAGAAGACAGGTATTGGGGGTAATCATTGAAGAATTCCAAAAGAAAACTGGCCCAAATTCCTTGTTCTTCAAGCTAGAACATCAGCTAGTGGGCTCAGACCTCGACTCCTGCTACGTCGTGCCGGATCTGTTAACTACACAGCTGGTTTTGGACAGAATTCACCTGTCTGAAGCCGAAAGTTCATGGGATGGACTCAATCAACTACTGGATGTGCTCGTGGAGGCATTGAACGACGCCGAGGCCTTGGTAGACGACATCAATGGCACCAGCGGGGTGGCACGGTATGCTTATCTCCACCAGCTCATCCTGGACATCACTTCCAAGTACCCAAGCCTAGTGGAACTGGATGGTGCCTTGTCCGTGGTAATTACCAGCTTGCTCAAGTGGTGCGAGGAACAGTCGGCTAACAGGCCACATATGGGCAATTCCGTGGCCATTGCGTTCAAAAGAATCATTCTCTCGCACGTCAACTTGATATCCAAAAACACATGGCGCCAACAGAACCACGAAAACGCTGTCTTGAGACTAAGAGAACAGGGGAATAACTTGATGCTCAACATGGGGTATCCACAGGCAATCCAGAAATACACCAATGCCTTGGATATCTGTGACTCTTATGACGATGAAAATGTCCCCCAAATTCTCACCAATAGAGCAATCAGCTACATCGGACTCAATTGCTACCCAGAGGCAAGAGCTGATCTCAACAGAGCTGTCCATTTGGACAGAACTTTCACTCCAGCATGGACCCAGTTGGGCTACTGCCACTTGTACATGGGCACCAGTCTTATAGCGTTGAAGTGCTACTTGGCTGCGTTGCAGCTGGCAGTGGGCGACATTTTACCCCGTTCCTTCCCAATGGATGATGCTTTGTTGGTCGCTGACTACAGAAGCAACAAGAGCAACACGGCGCTACCACAGTTCATCCAGCGTTTGGTCCAATCCATGCTTTTGACTGAAAAGAGGGCTTATCAACAACGGGAGAGTTCAACTGAAATAAAAAGCATAGTGGCCAAGGCTAGGGCCATTTTGGCCAGATTGAGAGCTAATGCCTCCCCAGAAGACTTATCCTACTTTTCTTATATCTACGAGTACGACGACAACTCATTCAGGTCCTCGGCCGTCAGGGCCAACAGACTGAGACCTAATATCCTTACTCCGGATGTCAGCCAGAACATCTTGGCCAATAGTGGAATTGAAACTTCAAGCATCACCATTCCGGCCGGAACAAACCCTTTGGATGCTGCTCTTGACAGCATGGGCCCTGCAATTCCCACCTTTACCAATGCCACTAGAAACAACGCCAACGCAAACACGAATGCCACATCTACTTCTGCCACAGGGTCTGGCGTGGGAGCCGCCACTTCTGGTCTTTCAACTGGTGCAGCATCCACAGGAACACCCACGACTGCCAGCACCGTATTCTCAATTGGCGGCACCAATAATGGGCCTAGAAGAAACGATACTCGTACACAAGACGAGCGGACAGACGTTCGTAATATTCTCAACAACTTTGGTGAGATTTTCGAAGGCACCATAGGAGCACAGACGGACGTTTTCCCCAATGATCCACCAAGAGCGAGCCGTAACGAAGCCAGTACAGAAGATAACCAAGGGGAACCAAATGCGGACCCTTCACGGAATGAAGACAGAAATGCACACTTACGAAACATGATGAGGAACTTCCTTCCCGACGGACTTTCTGGAATCATCAACCTGGCACTTGGTTCAGTTTCTGGAGCCAGTAACCTCACTGTGGATACCAACCAAGGACGTTACACGCTCAACGGAAGACTGTACGACTTTTCCGGCAACCCAGTTCTGGACAGACGACCCGATTCTGCTCCCAGAAGTGATCTGTCGAGTCTGCGCCAGGCTGGATCTCGGAATGATGACGACGTCGATATGCCCGATGTGCCCGATCTTGATTAGATAGAGCTAGTAGGTAATATAGACGCAAGATGAGCGTGTGTTGTAGAATGTAAGAAGAAGAAACAGATGAGCGAGCACTGATGAGAGACCATGGAATATCGGCATCATGAAATATTCTGGAAGACACTCCAAGGTAGAATTCCTAGTTCGGAGCGTCAAGCATTAAGTATGTGCCTAAACACTGACCAGTATGTCCAGTTTATCAGCCCAGCACAACGAGGAAACTCCGATGTCACGGCCATATACCATCCTCTCAATCCACCAAGTTATATTTCCCCCATCTCCACTCTTTGAACAACCTCTTCGTCTTCTTTACAACCTTCAATTCCACATTGTCGAGTTTTTGCAATCAAACTTCGCTTCCGAAACCATGTACAAATTCACTTACATAAGCAATTGCAATACCTTACATAAGCAGAATCGCAAATATAAATGATCAATCAACGAGATAACCGCCACCAACACCAAGGAGAAAATGGCAGGACTCGAGCAATCATTATTCCAGTTGAAATTCACTGCCAAGCAGTTGAACAGACAGGCCAGCAAGGCTGCCAAAGAGGAGACCCAGGAGAAAGCGAAAACGAAAAAAGCCATGATGCAAGGGAATAACGACATTGCCCTGTTATACGCCCAAAACGCCATTAGAAAAGCCAATGAACGGGTGAATTTACTCCGATTGGCACTGAGGATCGATGCGGTGGCATCTCGTGTGCAAACTGCAGTCACGATGAAGTCAGTGACCGGAAACATGTCCCAGGTGATTCGAGGCATGGACAAGGCATTACAGACGATGAACTTGGAGCGCATTTCCTTGGTGATGGACAAGTTCGAGAACCAGTTTGAGGACTTGGACGCCAGCACAAACTACTACGAGAGTGCAACCAACAATGTCAATGCGTTGACGACGCCACAAGAAGAGGTGGATGAGCTTATGAGCCAGATCGCGGACGAGGCGGGCATTGAGATGAAGCAGGGATTGAACGAAACCAAGGTTGACATCGAGACTCCGCCTGTTGCCAACACCATTTCTGAAGAGAAAGAGGACAAGTTGGCCGAGAGACTTCGGGCATTGAGAAGCTAGGCTTTTGGCATTTCATTGATCTGAAACACCATCGACCAGGATTCAAGCTGCGGTATTGGCCCAAAATCATGCCGGAGACAACATCGAGACTGATTTCACCAATTGCCAATTTATAGCAATGTAATGCAAGAGCTGTTGCCGGCAATGGCCGCCGAAAGGTGTATGGCTTTTTGTTCGTCCGATAACAACCACACCAAGCACCATTTGCACCATTTCAACCATTTTAATCATTCTAAATTACCCTAGTGTTTCAAGCATCTCGACCACCTCGGCCATTCTGATCAATTCGTCCAATTCAGCCATTCCGATCAATTCCATCACCTGCCATCTCTATCATCTCCCCATTTCTTTCTGAGCTCCGCAATTGCGTCTCTTTCTTCTAGCCAGTATACGACAAACGACACTTTAGACCTTCTCCGCGTAGTCCGAGCACCTTATCGGGACCTCTCAATGGTGAACCCATTGATTGCGTTCATTAGTAATGGAGTCGATATTGAGGGTTGCGTGCCCGCGCAATTTTCGGCAATTCACAGCTCAAATCGCAAGCCAATTAGATCGCAATTATAACTACTCCTTCTTCTTCTCTCACCAAAATGCTTTCTACTACTTTAAGATCTAGTTTGCGTCAATTGAGCGTTCGTCCAAACACCCTCACAGCTGTGAGAACCAAAGTTTCTCTTCCAGACTTGGACTGGGACTACGGTGCCTTGGAACCACACATTTCTGGTAAAATTAATGAAATTCACTACACCAAACACCACCAAACTTATGTCAGCGGCTACAATCAAGCCATTGAACAACAAGCTGAAGCCAAGCAAAAGGGGGATGTCAAAAAGACCGTTGAATTACAGAAAAACATCAACTTTCACGGTGGTGGATACACCAACCACTGCTTGTTCTGGAAAAACTTGGCGCCTGCCAAACAAGGTGGTGGTGAAGTGCCAACTGCCGAATCCGAGTTGGGTCAACAGATCCAATCGCAATTTGGTTCCGTCGATGGCTTGATTTCCCTCACCAACTCCAAGTTGGCTGGTATCCAGGGTTCTGGTTGGGCCTTTATTGTCAAGAACAAGGAAAACGGCGGAGTTTTGGAAGTCGTCACCACCGCTAACCAAGACACCGTCACTGGTCCTTTGGTTCCTTTGGTTGCCATTGACGCTTGGGAACACGCCTACTATTTGCAATACCAAAACGTCAAGGCTGACTACTTCAAAGCCATCTGGAACGTTATCAACTGGAAGGAAGCCGAGAAGAGATTCTTGGTCAACTAAGTTTGATGGTGCAATTGAAGCAACGGAATACGATTCTTTGTAATTCTGATTCCCTGTTGGCAAGTTGACACTGTCTATGTACTTTTTATACTTATATGCTATTCTTTATTTATTCAACTATTGTGTAGTCCCATACTCATTACTATAACGTACTCACGATATTTACCTGTCAGCTCCAGAGTTAGAAATCAAAAGGTAGCCACTCCAAGCAAAGAAGCAGCATTCTTTGCATCCACTTCGTCATTGGTGTTGTCCTCAAACTTCTTCTCTTCTTCTTCTTCGTGCTTTGTGAGACTCCGGAACGTCCTCGACGACCACAGGTCACCGGCTGCTTGCTGAGACTGGCTCAAATTATGTTTCAAGCTGGATAAGTTATCACGATTGAGACGAGAAAGTCCTCCTTTCTTGTCAATGATACGCACATCCAAGCGAATATTCTCCAAATGCTTGAGGATTCGCCGGTGGTGGTCCACTTTGTGCAAAGTGTACAGTTTGAGCATATGTCTGAATTTGTTTTCAGTGAAATCAATCACTTCTTGTCTTTCATAGAGCATTTCTCCGGATATCCTTTTGACTTGCAAATTGAGAGATTCTTCAGCCTTCGTGGAGTACTCCAATGATCTGATTGCTTCGTCAACTTTGAAAGGGTCCAACGAAGATCTGTTCTTGATTTTAGCTGTTTGCGCGTGTTTCTGCTTGGTCTGTGCCTCGGCCTGTAGGAGTTCTCTCATGATCAAATGACGATTGGTCAATGCTTCTTTGATTTGGTAGAAATCATCAACGAAAGTTTGCACGCCGTCTCCCAACGTCCCCATGCTGCTGATGGTGTCTACCAAGATCAAGTCGGATTGCAACAGCACCACTTTCGCTAATTTCTCCCACATGTTCTTCATGCCAGGGTGGATGATTTCAAATTGCAGCAATGCGTTCAACTTGCCAGCGAGTTCACTGACGTACACTGCCAATTGTTTCTCAGCTTTATTGCTGCGGTCCATGGCCTTGTGAAGGCGCTGGCACGAGAGGTACGACGCCTTGATCACGGGCCGAAATTCGGCAAGCTCCACGTATGGATCGTACGGAGGAGCCAATTGTTTGAGCGTCTTCCGCACGAGGCCACTGGCGACGGATGACTTTCTGTTGGCGTTGATCACAGAGTACCCAAAGTCGTTTTCAATGAAGTAGACGAATTCGTCGTCGCGGACCAAAATGGGGTTACCTGTGATTCTATCAAACCATTCCTGCCACACGTACATCAACTGCTTGGTCTCCTCTTCTCCAGCCGGTGGATACAGAGTCACAGACAGCGCAATAACGGGAACAAACACCTCCAAATTGGAAATCGACAAGTAGTTGTTGAACTTCACCACCTCATTGTATGTACGTCTGATGTCCTTGTATGATTCCTGGCGGAATTTGGGCAATCCCTTGACGATGGCATCAAACTTGAGAATAGGGTTGGCTGCCTTGTTCTTCTCAATTGCAACCATCTTTATGCTGATCAGATACTTCTTTGTAAATCTCTCCGGAAGCACCTTTCGTAACACGTCTTGGGTGAGTTTGTGAGACTCTTCTTCAGCGGTCAGCTTATCATTATCGGGTGTTTCCTGAGAATACTGTGGCACCTCTTGTGCTGGCTGCTGCTGAGCCAATACTTCGTTTTCGGCGGCAGTTTCGGGCTCAGACACTGCTGGTGCATGTGCCTCCGGCTCTGCAAATGGATTGTTGTTCTCGAAGTCGTCCAAGCCAGGTACTGACATTTCCGTGTTTGATTTGTTTCTGGCGGTTAATTATTTGGGGCACTTATAAATGTACATGTGTGTACGGATATACAGAAATGTCGTACGTGCGACAAAGATACAGTTTATAAAGGCTGGAATGTCTCCCAAATAGAATAGTCGGGTAGGAATCAAACTTACAAGATATGAATGAGGTTAGTAAGAGTAAAGGTGTAATTATAGTATAAACAAGATAGATAGGTATATTGGTTGGGCGAAGTAAGGAACAGATTAGTTGGGCGAAGTGAGGAACAGATTGGGAGGTAATGTGAGCAAAAGAGTGAGTGAATTGCAGACTTGTTTGGGGAAAGATGGCTGAGATAGAAAGAATTTGCCTTGATGGTGTATTCGATATCACTTGGGCACTTCGTATTGGAAAGTTCTGAAATATGTGGCAATCAACAGTGGGATTCTCTTTAAACGTCTTCTCAAAGCTTTTCTTCACGGATATGGTTGCTGCTCTTGAGAATATTGTAGCCCCAGTACCCAACGATGTTGAGGAGACCAACTCTCCAACCATTGAAAAGATGAAGTCTCTTGATCTTCTCAGCAAATCCAGTGATTCCACCCGCCTTGATGACCGCAATAGACAGTTTTTCAGTCTCGCTGAGATCCTCATTGTCGGCGTCGAGGTCATTTACGTTCCAGCTGTCAAAATCAACTATGAGCTGTTCGTCAGGGTTATCGATTGTCACCACCCGTTTCTCGTCTTCAGCGGCAGACTTGGGCTTCAATAAGAACCTCACTTGTTCTTTCCGAAGCAAATTCTCCACGGGTAATTTGATAAAGAACTCGGTGACCAGAAGCACAAGGTTCATCAAGGTGTATAAATTGGACGACAGATACGCGTCCAAGTTGAAGCGAATAAACATAAGGTAAGGTGCCGTTTTTCTGAAGAAACTAGTACTGAACTGGTGGAGTACCGTCAAGAAAGCAATGACAGGTGGTGGATGAAGAAGGAGGTTTACGGGGTAGTTCCTTATGGATTCTCTGATTGATCTGACGTTGGTGGTTGGCTCGTTGATTCTAGTCGAGTTTGCGAATTCCAGAGAGTCGGGTGAATCCGGAGGGCTGAAAGGTTTGTTGAATTGAGTAATCATTAATCTGACTTTGATCAAGTCCAATGGAATAAGAATAAGACCGGTCAATACGCACGCCAGGACTGAAAGCCACAAGGATCTGGCAGGGTCAGTAGAATGGGTTAAATCCAAGAAAAAAGGATCAGGGATGCCCAAGAAAGGAGAGATGAAACCGGTAATCCAGGCTTCAATTGTATGTGAGAGTGTCTGGTGGATGAATTGGGCATTGATACCTCTGAAGAGGGCAAGCGGTCCGTCTTTAGAGGCAATTGAAGTCATTATGTCAATGGTATGCTGGGAGATGGGCAGAATCTTGTTGGGGTTTTTCTTTCTGGATGATTCCTTTGGAGGTTTAACGTCTGGCAAGTACATGGACTCACGGCCAGTTGGTTGAGTGACGGACGCCAGAAGAGACTCCGATTGGAAGTAATTGATTTCCGAGTCTGAGTCTGACTCCGAGAAGTCTGTAACTTGTCCGGAGGAGTCATCGAGCAACCTGGAGTATTTTTTGGGCAGTTTCTTTTCTGGGGCGTCGAACTGCAAGTAGCCAACTTGGAGCACGAGTCTGACAATTTCAAAAGGCTGGGAGAGTAACACTTTGAAGTAGTTTTTGCAGAAGCTCCAGACGAGGTTTTTGAGCAACTCAGACAAGTTGGTGAAATCAAAGTATTCTTGGAACTCGAGGTCGTAGACGTAGTTCTTGTCAGTGGCGGAGGAGGATGACTTGGCCAAGTCGCCGATGACGTGGTTTTTGATGCCAATACCGTTGCCGGCGAAGGCGCCAGAGCCGTTTCCATTTTTGTCGGCCACCGCCGACGCCAACTGGGCCGAGATGGGGCGCTGGGACAGCACGTCGATGAGTCCTACGCCGGGACGGAATATCACTGAGTAGCCTGCGTCGAAGGTGTCGTGGTCGTAGTACGGCCGCAAGTTATTTGTAGACATGGTATGATTTTGGAAGAGTTTGCCACGATAGAAGAAGACCCGTGCCGTGGATTAATAAGGGTCAGAAGTTGATTGTTGACTTTGTCGGTTACTGATTGACGCTGTTGGATGACTGTTGTCTGTTCTCTTTGCTGGCTTTATTTGTGTGGATTGATTTATGAAAATGTGTGCAATTGAAGGATATTTTGTTTGTTGATTTGGTGATAATTTGCGTGCATTTTATTGATAGTGAGGCCATTTTGGCTAGCAATATGGCCGAAAACATGAGCACTCTAGATTTGAATATTCCGAGCTGACATTACCATTAAGGAGCCATGGATGACCCAGGAGACAGAAAATACTGATGTGAGCATCTATGGCCTTTTTCTTGGTTCCTTCGTCATTCTTTTCACTGTTTCTTTATCATCTGTTCGTTCTGTTCGTTCTGTTTGTTCTGTTTATTCGCCTATCTGTTCATTGTTCATTCTAATTGCCCGCCTATTCCTTCAAATCCTTCGACCGCTGAATGAGAAACTCACCCAATTCACGAAGAGGGTCCTGCGGCTGTCTGGTGCTGACTTCTTGTAAGCCTTCCAATAAGTGTTTGGTGAGATGTTTGTTCATGTACTGGCGAACGGAGGAGCCGCCAACGATTTCATGGACCGGTGCTTCTCTTGCGCCATTGCTGGCTTCCTCTTTGACGATTCTGGAATTGGAATTGGAACTGACGTTGGTGGTTTCTTCTGACATGTTTGATGTGTAGTTTTGTAGTTGTTGATTGTTTCGCGCTTCGTTTCGATTTTTCAATTTAAAGAACGATTTATGGAAATTGAGAGTTAACCACAATCTAGTCTTCACGGTTTATGATAACAGAGGGCAAGAAACTTGCTGTCTAAGTCAACCCAGTGCATCACTTGATGGTTATGTCCGTTCCCAATTCGGACTTGAAATTTTGACTTGAAATTTTGGTCTGCACAGTTTGGACTTCACAAGTGAGGACTTTCTAAGATACGAATAGTTCCCTGGTTCGACGCTTGGGACGCAAAAAGCCATTATGTTGAAACATTATATACCGCTATTTTGTGTATCTGCTGTACTCAGAGTGCATCAGCTGATAGATAGCGTTTATGTGACAATGTGCCTTCACAATTTCAAACTCAGCACAATGATTCTCCAGGTAGTTTCTTCGATTGCTCGATGGGTGTCTGGTACGAAGCAAGCGGCACTTTCATGGTAATTCTAATCATGAAATCCTTCTTTCACCAACCCAAAGTGTCTTTGCCTCTGAAACTTCCGTTTTCTCTCCTGTAAGCAGCCAAAAGTAGCTACAATTCTTTTGGATTCCACTAAACATTTGAAGATGATCTCATTAGTACTAGTGAAGACATCCGCATATGAAATACTCGAACCTTTCGATTCTACAATAGTGGTTCTTGGCTTGTCTCCATATTAGTACGTGAAGTATTCAGATTCTTGCAAATTTCAAAATGGGTTTCAATCCATATGCTGCTATTAAGTACTCCTCTCCTTCTCTGCTTGTGTGTATGATCATCGATATCTCTTCTTCATCACTGTATGAACATCCTCACTACGGTTTACATCTAATGGTAATTTTGCAACTAACTTGGTTTCCAGATGTCGCATTCTCCGTATCTCTCTCAAATTCTCAATTTTTAATTCTCATTTTCTGTACATTCTACTTTTCTTCCAATATTCTACTACTTCTTCTACTTTCTTATCCCCCTTCTTCTTTCTTTTCCTTTTCATTTACAATATGGACCCTTTCGGCGAAGTGGAAGAGGACGCTTGGTCGCAGGTCAACTCACTAGAGCGTTTCATCGCTTCTCTGGCCGTTTCTGAAGACACTAAACTAGATTTCAACAACAACTACCAGGAACTCGAAGAAACGCTCGAAGACTTGAAACAAGCAGTGGCAATCTCCGAATCCACCCCTGAGCAGTTTCTGCTCCTGCTGTCCGATCTAGCCGCCAGAAAACAGGTGTTGTCCAAGTTGGCGGCAAAGGTTCAGAGTCTCCAAAAAGACTGGAATGATAAAATCACCAACCCAAAACGTACAAGAGAAGTCACCACCATGTCCAACCGCATCAGTCAAGACGATCACAACGACAATCCGTTCAGTGATAACTCTCGTATTGATGAGGCATTCAATCAGCACCAGCAACAGGAAATTATCCAGAACCAAGACTTGCAACTCGACTCATTGCACGAAACCATGAGAAACTTGAACCAGCAGGCAACCATGTTGGGCTCAGAACTAGAGGATCAGGGGTTCATGTTGGAGGATCTTGACCAGGAAATGGACACCGTCACCGACAAGCTCCTGAGAGGTATGAAACGAGTCAGGTGGGTGCTTGAAAACAACAAGGGAGGCGCCAGTGACTGGTGTATTGGGATTTTGGCGGTAGCCTTGATAATTCTTTTGATACTATTGGTGGTTGTTTGATGAATACGCCTGATTTGGGACCCGAACTGGTATTGGAGCAACCCAATCGCATATCTCCGTATACAAACCACTGTTCTGACATTATCACTATTACGTCAATTTTAGCCGAATTGGCTCGGTTAATAAATACTTTCTATAAACTTTAATTTGCACTAACGACCATTCTATCAAGCAATGCCCATTTAGCCCGCATAACATGCATAACATACAGAAACGGTCTTTACTTAAGCCATTCCGGATTGATTTTATAAAGAATTTTGACTTCATAATCAAACCTCTTCTCGAATAAAATCAACAACAACGACTCTTCTGTTAACTGGAGATGTGGCTGCGTCGCTACTGGCCCCTTGACAATGTCGGGTGTAATCGGATTACCCTCCTTGTCGACCAAAACCTGCTCTAATTTTTTGAGATACTCCATTAATGCAGCCTTCATATGAATTTCCTCTTTGAAGAACATCATTTTCTCCGGCGGGATCGTGAATAAAAGCGACAACGGTCTCTCCTTGATGACCCAATGTGCAACCAGTCGAATACTTGCTAGTATATCTAATGACGCCGCAACATATTCTGGTTTGCAAAGTCCAATGCTTCCTCCCATGCGCAATTTCTCTGAAAGACTATCGAGAGACAAGTATACATCGTCTACCCGCTTGCTGGATCGTTGAACAACCTCCTTTTCGACAGCCAATGATGGCGTAAACGTCATCAACTTCCCTTCCGTGAGACGGATGCACCGTAGTATGAGATCTAGTATATACTGACCGTGAAACAAATGCGCAGTAATATACTCCATATGCTCTAAGGTCACCAATTGTTCGTCTGTGAAGGAATATGGAGAGTTGTCGGCTTCTTTTGTGACGATTGCGTCCAAAATTCCATTCTTTGTCAGTTCTTGAACACCTGGATCGAAGAAAAATTCCTTCCTCATGGACATATAGAAAGCATATTGATCCTGCTCTTTGTCAGATGGGTACATCTTCTCGTATTGCTTGAAACTGTGAAATATGGCACCAACATGAGCAACATTGAATTCGTCGTTGTCTGGTAAATCTTTTAGAAATTCAGATGGTTCATCTCGACATTCGGATACTTTCTCCACGTCAATTAAGAGGTTCACGGCGTTTTCTAGAATTGGAGTTGGAAATGCAAAATTGATGAAGTAATGATTCAAGTTAAGAGCCATTTCAGATGGCAGGTCTCCTGATTGTTCAGGATATGCTGCTTTGAGATCTTTGATTTGTTGAGCTATATTCGATAAACATGGCCCGGTGAAATTGGTGATGGTTGTATAAAGTTCTAATAGCTCATCGAATGACGACACTAGACGAATTCGGTCTTCGTATTTCTCTAATAACTCAACTCTTTGAGTTAAGGGTAGCCGATTTATCGGGGTCACACCTAAATTTGGTAATACCTTGATTTGCCTGAGATCTTCTAAAATTTGAAAAGCTTTATTCAGATGCTCAAAGATAGCCTTCTGAAGCTTCACCATAGCATGGATTAACTCGGGTCCAGATAAACTAGCATAACTCAGAGGGGAACTCATGATTGACTAAACTCAAAAAAAAAGTGGTAATTAGAGCCGAGTTTCTCGGAGCGGATAGATTTCCTTCCTCAGATTAACTTAGTTTTGGATGAGATGCAAAATTTGCCAGAATGAATGAGTCAAATTAATGAATGGCCTAAAGAACAGTTAAATTAGATAATTTTTGGGAAACCAATTAAGCGCCAAAATCCACAAACAAAAAAGTGAATTTATAAGGCGACACACTCAAATTTTTGGAGTCAATAAATTTTTGGGACAAATTAATTAGCTTACAAAAATAAATAACAAATCAAGAGATATCAGGATATATTGTCAAAGAGTGACCAATTAATGACACCTTAACGGTATATATATTTGACTTGAAATGAAAGTCTTATATTATTAATTTATTTTATGTATTCGGGATTAAAAAAAAAATAACAATAGGATTTTCATAAAAATAGACGAGAAGCAAGAATAGCCAGATTTACCAAAACTTCACTGGAACAGGGGTCCCAATAAGCTTGTCATATTCTGAATGATCCCGTCAATTTTTAATAGGATATCGATTAATACGGTTTATCAAAGTTGCAAGGTGAGATAAGACATTAAATTTAAACTGATTTACATTACATATTTCCTATTCTGTAGGTTTTAGTCGTTTAGTTTATAAGGAATTTTACGTGTGGATGTAAAACATGAAACTAATAAACTCTACTGCATGCACCACGGATATGAGCCAAAAGTATTATACAATATTATATTGAGAAGTTACTCAATAACTTTGTTAACGCTGGGCCATGTATAGTCGGTGTTAGCAATTGGTGAGTTTTCAATGTGGCTATTTCGGATATTCGATACATTTGGTTCAACAAAACTACTCACCCAATTAGATAGATTTAAATCGCATTGCATCGCAGAGACTTCTGCATTGGATATCACTTGTTTGAAAGACTGTTCTGTCTTACGTATATGCCGGATTGCATTGTAGTACATTATGTACATCGACGCACAAATGATGCATCTTAACCATCCGACGCGATTACCCAATTGGTCACGACAAATAATAACTCATTGGACAAAGCAAGTTTTTCTTTTTCAACAGGGCTGATACCCAAGTAGAACTCATCATGACATCTAGGTTAGATTCCTGTCAAATTGACAGATGTTCCACTTTGGGAAGGGTTCTATTGTCAAAATAATTGTTCTCTGGTTACATTTACAAGAAATATACCAGTGACCCTGCTCATCGCTACACGCATAAAAACCCCTCAAGGTTCGATTACAAGAAGAGCCTTATTTACACCCACGCTTTGTTAAGAACTACTCACACTTTCAACAAACAGTGAAACTTAGGGACAATCTTGGTTCAGACAAAAATAATAAGGTAGCTTGGTTTTTTCCACACCGACAGAAAGTCTCGAGCCAAATGCACTCAGAGTCATCATAATCAAGATTGCCCATAAGATTTGCTGAGCTTCTGGACGTATGTTGTGAATCACACCATATATCTAGATGCCCAGCATATCACTTGTTCCCCTATAAACTTTCAAAGAAAAGCTATAGATCAAACATTGTATGAAACGTGTAGTACTAACTTTGATTTTCAAAAAAGAGGAAAACTTTTCAAATTTATACCTGTCGCGGCGGTTACCCGCCCCTCCTGCAATCAATTGAGAACTCCAGAATTTAATAAATCAACAACCCTAAACCCGCCAAACGACATCGAATTAGTTGCAAAAACCCCCCTTTTGAAAATTCCTAAATACCCAGTATCGACTGGTCACGTTCTTCATTCCTTATAGATTTTTCATCTGATAAAGTCGCTTCTTGATTAGTGATACATCACATTAGATCAACAACCAGTCATTTCTGCCACACACAACATGTCACAAGATAAGTACAAATATAGGGTGGAGATTCAACAAATGATGTTTGTCTCTGGTGAGGCCAATGATGCACCCGTGGAGACCACATCGCTCATCGAGGATATAGTCCGAGGACAAGTCATTGAGATTCTTCTCCAGGCGACCAAAACTGCAGCAATAAGAGGTACCAAGTCCATAGCACCAGAAGACGTGATCTTCTTGATACGCCACGACAGAGCCAAAGTGAATCGGTTGAGAACGTACCTAAGCTGGAAAGATGTGCGTAAAAACGCCAAAGACCAGGAAAGTGGTGGAACTGAAGGTCTTATAGAAAGTACAGAAACTGGAGGAGGTGCTGGAGGAAGCAGCAATGCAGCCAGCGAGTCATCGAAAATGCTTTCCAAATACAAGAAATCCAAAATAAGACTCCCGTGGGAACTTCAGTTCATGTTCAGCGAACAGCATCTCGAAACAGCAGAAGAGAGTGAACAAGTAGACGAAGATGAAAAGGCCGCCACAATTGCATCGTTGAAGAGATTGAAACTGGCTGACGATAGAACCAAGAACATGACAAAGGAGGAATACGTTCATTGGTCTGAATGTAGACAGGCATCATTCACTTTCAGAAAGGCCAAAAGATTTAGAGAATGGGCCCAAATCTCTCAAATCTGTGACTCCAGACCTAACGACGATGTCATCGATATCTTGGGTTTCTTGACATTTGAGATCGTCTGCTCATTGACTGAAGAAGCCATGACAATCAAACACGCAGAAGAAAAACTTATCCAGCAATCCTTGAGTCAAACCAATATCACCAAAGAACTCAACAAAAGAAAGAGAAAGTACCTTTTCGACAAGCCCGATGATTTGGCAAAACCTATTCTCCCTTACCATATTGAAGAGGCATGGAGAAGATTACAGTCAACTGATTTCAAGCATAAAGCTGTCAGATCCTTCGGTGGTGGCATGGTCAAGACCAGAACTAGATTGATTTAGTGTGCATTACTACAAGATGATAGAAGTTCACTACGGCAAGATGAAAAGTGTTTCCATTACATTAAGACGAAAAACATGTTCATCAAGGATGTGCTATAAATCAACTTCATACGATTGCATCATTGTTTTCATGATTGCAGTCGAGTCATCTTGGAACTCCCTCCATTGGATGTATTTCTTGACACTGACCCCCGATGAAGCCATTGAATTTTCCTCTGCAATGTTGAGAGCATGCTGGAATGCTCGCCATTTCCTGGCGAATGGTGCAAGCTCTAATATGAATGGCGTTCTAGAAAGGTAGTTTGATATCGAAATATCGGGAATCCCGGTGGGAGTTGGAGAATTCTCAAATGTCGAGCCAGAACGTGTAGCCCTCACTCCCAGGAAGTCCAAGATCAATTTTGGAAGCTTTTTACTTCTGGAACCGATGAATTCGTTAGCTATGATTCGCAAGTCGTTAAATGTGTGCTTTTCAAGAACATCGTGTTTCTGATGGCCTGTTTCTTGTATTAGTTGCTGACCAATATCAAGCTCGTATGCTAGCGGTCTTTGTTTCAATTGTAAGCTGTCATCAATGAGATATATGTCAATCAATTCGTTTTCCAAGATGGCATGATTGAAGGACGATGCGGTGGATTTCGATATAACGTCACTGCTTGAGCACAATTCTAGTTGATTAATATGGTCTGTCAATTCTAATACTGATTGATTTTGCTCGGGTTCTTCGTGAGTGATTTTGGTGTATTGATCGCTCGAATCACCACAGATCATCTGAGCATTCATGAGCATTTTCCTTATATCATAATGATGATCACTGGAAGATTGGTCAATGATTTCAGTCAATGCCTTCTCATCGAGGTCGAATTTCTTGCTCATTCCACATAGCCACAAGTATTGCTTCATCAATTCGTCCAGTCGGGAGTTTCTATGATTGAGGCACACTATTGCATCTTCCTCGGAGGCATATTCATAGATGTTTTTGGGGATAATGTCCGTATCGTTGCACGTTATGACCAATGGTCTTTTCGAGATATTTATGACGTCTTGAACCACGGACCAGAAGCCTTTATCTTGTTCGAATAGAATGTCACAATCTTCAAATAATACAATTCCTTTTTGAAAGTCTCGGTCTATGTCCCCTTCTTTCTGGTGGACATGAACCAACTGTGTAGTGCATAGCTCTCTCAAGCTGTTGTATATATCTTTTCTGCCTCTTGCCTGGCCTGCATTGACTTCGTGAACATATCCATCTATTTCTTTCAAAGCAGTATAGATTGAAGATGACTTACCTGAGCCAATTGAGCCGTGAATGATGAGAAGAGGCACGAAGACGTCTTCGTCGGTGTCTTCGTCTTCAAAGTCGTTAACGATGAATCCGTCTGATTCGTTTTTCTTCTTTTTTTGTTGTTTGAGCAAGACGTTTCTTGGGGTCTTCAAGCTTTGAGTCTTGAGTCTTGCAAATGCATTGTGAACCCAGGTTTTAATGTGAACTTGGCTATCTTTGGGTATCAAGAGCTGTTCCGACTTGGAAGGTTCGAAGAGTTGGGGCCAATTAAGTGATGAACTGGCCTTATTGGATTGTATGAAATCGGTGAAAATGCGATAAAGTCTCGTCTCTTCCTCTAGACAAGGAATTTTTTGGATGATGTGATTGTGCAATGAGGTGTCGAACTGAAGGGGAGATTTATGAAATGTGGTACTTTTCCCAACAGCCTTTCTTTCAGAAGGCATATAATCTTCCTTCTGCTTTTCGCTGACGATGAAGTCGTTATATGGATCAGAACGTACTCTCTTCCGTAATGGAAGACTTGTGGAACGTCTGACGATGAAATCCTCTGGTTGTACGTGCATTGCTTCTCTAGAAACAGCAGGAGGATTGAGTTCCTTGAGTTTCTGTAATGGGGTAAGTTTCTTTGTGGCCGAAGCGTTGGCCATCATTGACTTGAAGAACTCGTTGGCATTCTTCCCTTTGGAGCCAAAGGTGCCCTTCGTGAAGAGGGGATTGTTGTATCTGTGCTCCATATCCTTCAATACTGTAGGATTGACAGTCAAAGTGACTTTTAGCGATGGTGTGGTTTTCATAAGAGCGTGCAAGAGCGACCTGCCGTTGCCTGTGGGCCCTGAACCTCTTGTTTTGAACGGATTGTTGATTTCCTCAAGTCGAAGTGGGTCTATTTTGAGTGTGACCTTTAGAGATTGTTTCTTCGGACGTGATAGGATATCCATGGCTGTCCTGCCGTGTTTCTTGGCTGGTGCTTTCTGTAGATCTTCTAATACAATAATTGGTTCATCTGATTGGGTATTTGGTTCAATATTGGACACTTGTAGTTGATTGTTAGGAATTTGATGTTGAATGTTTGGTATTTGTTGCTGGATGTTTGGTATTTGTTGCTGGATGTTTGGTATTTGTTGTTGGATGTTTGGTATTTGTTGCTGGATGTTTGGTATTTGTTGTTGGATGTTTGGCATGTGTTGTTGCTGATTCGTCTCCTTCAGCTCCCGCTTGCGTCCCAAAAAGTCTCGGGCGGATACCACTCTTGCGTTTTGGTGGAACTTCTTCTCCAACTCCAAGAGCTCGTGCTCTTTGCGTAGAAACAGCGAGTCGCCCACACTTTCCACCTCAGAGATGCTTTCACTCAGTGTATCTTCCACGCTAATGTCCACCGCTTTCTCTGGCTTCTCGCGTGGCCTTCTGGTGCCTGTGAGAACATCCAAAAGGCTGTTTTTCGGCGGTTGTGTCGTTTTTCCATCATGAGACTCAGCGTCTAATTCCGTGATTTCCAACGGCGAAGTGGTGTTGAAACTCCCGTCGCCAAAGCCCGGCGTGCTTTCCAGAAGCTCAGCCGAGCCCTGGCTCTGCGTAAAGAGCTCCGGGTCGATGGACATCTCGAAAACAGCGTTTGACATTGCTTAAAAGAAGTAGTAGATTTTAGATTTACGCGTTGTTGATGCGCATTTTGCATCAAAATATGGTGTTTGCGAGAAACTCAGCGCTTAATTTCTTCTTCCTATACTACACTTTTTTCTCGAGAACCCCACTGTTTTTGCCATGGTTGGGTTCAAAATCAATAGGGGTGTTTCCAAGCCCAAGCCTGGCATGCGGAAGAAGCCAGCAGCTCGTCCGGTGAAAAACTCCGGCTTCGATATCGACTCGGACGACGAAGTTACAAAGGTTTCCATCGACTCATTCGACCACACCAAGGGCGGCGCTATTTCCAACTCAGAGGCCGTGAAAAAGGCATCAGATCCATTGGTCATCCGGCCACAGACTCTCAGCAAGCGGTTGGGCCGAAAACCGGCTGACATTGGCATAAATGACCGTATTGAAACAACCATCCCTGTGGGAGACTCCGCTGACGACAGGGCGAAACGGTCGCTTCTCGCAGGCGAAACCGCCGCCTCTTCCATGGTTATCCCTATAAGTAGTGGCTCTGCCGCTAACGCCGGCGACATCGACTCGGACGACTACGAAAAAGTGCCCGTTGAACAGTTTGGTGCTGCTCTTCTCAGAGGAATGGGCTGGAACGGGCAACGGAAACTGGCCGACAACAAGGAAGCTCTACAACACCGTCAGAAAGGGGCCTTGGTGGGCATTGGTGCACAGAGAGTCGAGAACGAGCTTCTTGAGTCTGTCATGGGACGGGGGCAGAAGATTCTGGTTCCCGTCAAGAGAGTGGAAAGTCACGACTAAATTACCTATGGAATGTTCCATCAAAGAGAGTTACAAAGGGTCCAATCAAATAGATTTACAATTAGACCACATATCAAGACTCTTGAACTATTTTGTTCTAGGACAGCGCAATGTTGTCATTTCCAGGGAGAGTATCAGTGATAATGGCCCCAGAGCCTTTTCGAAAGTTCTATTTCCTTCTGCCAGGAAATCGGGCCCTGAGAAAGACCAAATCTGAATTCCCAAGACAAGTGCATGCTACTTGTAATTGCATCGGGTTAGATGCTCAACCGATGATCTTGAGGCCTTCATCTTCTTTTGCGATCTAGTGAAGACGATGGAGTAAGAATTCGATGATTACTTCAGGTACTTCTGAAAGTCATTTGAGTGTCTACACAAAAGCAGCAATCAAAGAGTACCAGTAGTGGGCAGTGGGCAAGGCAAGGCCAAAATATCAATCGACTACATTTTCCGCAACTCAACTAATTATCGTGATCGTTATGCATTTACTACTATACAATTACACCCAAGCCGAGAAGAAGTAATTGACTGGCAAGAGAATGGGACCAGAGTGATGATTTTTGTTCGATGATTCTCTTTTCGTCTTGTTTCACCATCTTCATCAAGTCCTCGTACATGTCGCTGAGAATAACATCAAACACTCTTGTCAGCGAAAGATCCAGCACATTGATCAACTCAGAGAGTTTCTCAATGACGGTGGTCTTGATAATAATAGGCGGTTTTTTGTTTTCACGGTCATACTGGTTGATGAAACCAATGAGTGACCGTAAGTCATGCAATGAAATGAACGGAACGCCGGTAGATGAAGCAACCGGTAATTCCTCAGGGAGGCTGGCACTCAAATTGTAGAATTTGACCTTGACATTCACCAAGATATACTCGGCGAGCGAGTTTATGGCCTGTTTTGCTTTCTCCTCGTCTTTGTTGCTCTTGAACGTTTGGTAGATGGCTGCCAAAGCCGACTTCAACAACGGAGTATCGTCGCCGGACTGATTGTTTGAGAAATCAGGGTCGTTGCTCGTCGAAGTCATATTGGCCAATTCGCCAACCAATTGCTGGACTGCCCGGCCAACTTTGGTGTATTCGGAGAAGTTGAAACCTTCGTCTTCTTCCATAGGGGGTAAGCGGATATCTGCAATCACCTCGGCCCTGCCGCTGGTGATCCAGTTGAATTTCAGAGAAGCTTGCGAGCCAAGACTGATTCCGTCCAATTTGAACGTAACAAAGTTATCGTTGGTGGCTGCTCCATATTGCTGTCTTTTATGGATGGTGAACATGGCCTCATTTATGGCGCCGGTAACGTTGCTGGCGTTGAAAAAATCAAGCAATAGACGGTCACCTCTCAACTTGGGCAAGTCACAGTTGAAGATGGTGACTTTTAATGGCTTAGTATTGGTAGAATCGTGAACCTCAATGTACGTATCGTGAATTTTCATAGCCAACTCGTAGTTTGCGTCCAAAATGCCGGTGTCCTTAGACAGGTCGACAGACTCCAATTCCTCGTACGCGTGGACGTTGATGTCGCTCTGGTGGTGGTTGTCGTTGTATCTGCTGAAGGACAAGGCCATGGCATTCAAAGAGTTTTTCTTTCTTGGTGCCGAGGGCAACTCCCGTTCCCTGTAGACCTTGGCGTTCATTCCGAACACCTCCAATTCGTAGATGATTCCGTGGCCCTCGTACCACTTATTGAAGGAGAGCGACACGTTTAGAGCCTGAACATTGGCCCTGAAACGTAAAGTGCTATTTTCATTATCCACGGAGACGACATCGACGTTGCGGAACCGCAACTTTCCGTCCTTCCACTCGGGCATCTCGCTGCCCTCCTTGAACTCGAGTTTGACGCCGGCGCCTTGGGCCAAAATGGCCCCGGCCAAGTAGCCCAATATGCTGGTGTCCCACACGTTATCAAAGGCGTGCACGGAGTACATGGACATCAAGGCGAATGTGGTAGTACCTAAGATGATCCAGAGCAAGTTGCCCATGACGAGCCATGAGATGAATGCAGAGAAGTCGTCGAGCGAGAACGGGTGGTTGTTCCGGAGCAAAGGCCATTTGATGTGGACCAACGCCCGCGAGATCCGACTGGATGCCGCGGCGAGGAGCTGTGACTTGGTGATCTTGGGCCGTGGAGGTGGTTTGGGCGGGAGCGTGGACATGTGGCGGATGCTGTGATTCTGGGGAAACGGGCGGAATGAACGGGGCCAGAGACGTGTTTTGGCAGCCGGAGATGGCGGCATGCTATGGGACCATGGTGGCGGTGACAGCACAATTGATGGCTCTGATCTGAGAGTGTTTGCGCTGCTTATCCGTGCAAAATGAAGATTTCTGATCAATGCTGGCGGGTAAAATTGCCGTTGCAAAAGCGGCGATATCCTGCTCCTTATATAGCCAGGATTCACCAAAAACAGGGGTCTTGCTCGCGCAAACAGTGTCATGGCACTGGGCACGGAAGAAGTCATTTTTGCCACGAAGTTGAGTCGAAGCAGATGAATTTGTGATGCGTGAAAGTGCAAGTGTGAAATGAGCAAATGAGAAAATTTATAATTTGAAATATCTGGGGATGCTAAAATTTTTTTGTGTGCAATTCGCGCTAAAAAAAGTTGCTGGTGATTTGATTGAATTTGAGATTTTGCGGTTGAATTTGATTTGAGATTTTGCGTTTGAATCGGATTTGACATGATTTACTTTGTACTGAGTGGAATTTGTTGATTGTGTTGGACATGAGTTGATTTGTAGATTTGATTCCTGAAATTTGGCTTATATCATGAGGTTCAGTGAATTTCGCCTGGTCAATGGTTCGTTGGTCTGTTCTTTTACTTATCTAAAATGTCTCAGTTGCTGAAAGCGATTGCGAAATTTCATCAATGACCATAACTGAAATATTTATTCTCACCTGGTCCTATGCTTTCAGCTGTTTCGTCTCCACTCAAATCTTCCAGAATTGTTCGTTCCTCCTAGTTTTTCTCTTCTTCTCCGTTTCTTCATCTTTGTTGCAATTTTTCAATCGTCGATTACGTAAGCATGCCCATCCCTATAATTTTTCACAAAAAATTTGCGATGACTTGAAGATAAGAACTACATCAAAATGGCCGCCCCTACTGCCATAAAAAAGACACCAGATGCCGTCCCGGCTCCTGTTGAAGAAGAAGAGGACATGTTGATTGACGCCACCAAAGTCCCGGAATCGAAGAGCGAAAAACAAGAGAATGACGAGGAAGAAGCTCTGCAAAATCAAGAAACCATGATCCTTGATGAAAATGGAAAACCAAAATTCGCCGCTGCCGCCAAAACTGCCATGAAAGTCAAGTTGGAAAGCAGGAAAGTGCCCGTGCCTCCTCACAGAATGACTCCATTAAAAAACACCTGGGTTAAAATCTACCCTCCATTAGTTGAGCATTTGAAATTGCAAGTCAGAATGAACTTGAAAACTAAAACCGTCGAATTAAGAACAAATAAAAGCACCACCGACGAAGGCGCTTTGCAAAAAGGTGCCGATTTCCTCAAAGCCTTCACCCTTGGTTTCGACGTGGATGACGCTATCGCTTTGCTCAGATTGGACGACTTATATATTGAAACTTTCGAAATCAAAGATGTCAAGACTCTCACAGGGGATCATTTGGCCAGAGCAATTGGCCGTATAGCCGGTAAAGACGGTAGAACCAAGTTTGCCATTGAAAACGCCACCAGAACAAGAATCGTGTTGGCTGACTCCAAGATTCATATCTTGGGAGGCTTCACACACATCAGAATGGCCAGAGAATCAGTGGTTTCATTGATTTTGGGTTCTCCTCCTGGTAAGGTCTACGGTAACCTCAGAACCGTGGCATCCAGAATGAAGGAAAGATATTAGCATTGTACATTAACCTTAGTATTAAATATATTACTGTAATAAAGATTTTACTATAACTATGATATTTAGTCTAACAAGTCAGATTCCAAGTCGTCAACATGTTCAGACTTCTGTGCCTTGTATGGAACCAAGTCTTCCAATTCTAATATCTTCTTCATGGCATAGGCATCTTCCCCGTCTTGGTAGTAAGACTTTTCAATCGACGTCACTTGGAAACTCAACGAATCTCTATACAAGTGTAATGCTGCTCTGTTGGATAATCTGACGTGTAACGACACGTATTGGGCCCCAAAACTCTCGCACATGGCGTACAACGACTGTCTCATCAACTTCTCGGCCAATCCCATTCTTCTGTATGTTCTCATCACCGATAATGACGTGATGTGTCCATGAGGTGTCTTGTCTTCAGCTTCTGGGTCGTCTTCCATTTTACCCAACACGTAGGCAACGATCTTCTCTCCTTTGCGGATGTAGGCTGTGTCCCCCTTTGGATCTTGCACTTGGGAAATGCTAGCTTCAATTTCGTCACTGGTGGGCTCAATTTCGTGCTCGAATTCGTCTTCTATCACATCATAGGTGGTTGCCACGAATGAAGCTTGTGGCCACGAAAGAATATGGTACATGTAGTATTTCAACTGGTAATTTTCGGGGAGATTATGGAGGTTGGCATTTTGCATCGCCTGGATGTCTTCGATGGTGGCCTGTCTGATTGTGATACCCATTTTTGTTGGTGTTTAGTGGGTGTTGAAAAAAAGGTGTAGTTTATTTTCGCAATGATTTTTCAGTTTTTTCACTGAGAATAATGCTTATTATAAAACTATATAAATGACGTCTGTGGTGCCATATGGGCAATAATACTAGTACATGTGACTCTTCTAGTCGTTTAATGGTGATTGTGTCGTGCTGCATGGCTGGTTTCACTGGCGTATCTTGAGCAGGTCAGATCTCGTAGTGGTTATGGAACCTAAATTTGGTAATGATCTTTTTGACCAGCGAGTTGTACAATTGTACATCTTCATCAGCTTGCATCGTCCTGATGGTCGTTCTGATGTTATCGAACTTCATGATCTGTTTGATCGGTATATATTTGCTGTTCTCTGAAAGAATTTGTCTTGATCTCTCTGCTCCGCTATCTCAAGCAAAACGCAACTCCTCCCTCACGAGCAACAGCTGGTCGAATTTGATAAGAAACACTGTTCTCAATGGGTGACCCTCTACCGGGGCCAGATGTGCAGTGACGGTGGCATGGAACCCTGAAGAATCCAATGCACCCTCGATAATCCCAGCAACGTAGGCCGAACAGTTCAAGTTCCCGTAGTCCTTGGGAATGCTGATAAACTTCGAGATTAGAGGAACGTTATCTGTGATCATGTACTCGTCGTTCAAGTCTTGAGATTTTTCCAATTCGTTGGCGGACTTTCCAAATATAGCTCTCCAAAAGGACCCATGAATAAATTGTAAGATTTCAATGATTTTGATCTCCCTCTTACTGTATTTGAAACCTTCTCTCAACTTCACAAGCTCTAGAAACCTCTGCCCAACCTGGTATCCCAAGCCATTCAATCTCTGTTCCAAGTCTTGTATTCCTTTAGAGTTTTTATGGCTCCAGTTAACGATTTCACAGAATAAAAACGACAATGACGACAAATTAAGCTCGGTCGCCTTTCGGGTGTTCACGTTCTTGTCATAAATCGAATTATGCGATGTACCTGTCAAACTAATCGTTCTTTTGCTCAAGAGTATGCTCAGAGTTTCGGGAGTTATTTCGTTCGAAGAAGGCCCAATCGACGGATTGTACCCAAACTTGGATTTGGAATTATCTGTGATCGATAGCTTCGACATCGAAGACAGCGATGGCAAGATTATTTTGTCCGACATGCTAGAAAGAAATGGTTTATGTAAAAAATGAAGTATTTAGTGGGCGTCTAATAAATGTTGATTCAGTGATTTCATAAAAACATTTTTAGTGCGCGCGCCAGTAATTTTGAGATAAAATGGTTGCAAGAATGAAATAAAAACCAGCGGCTAATTTTACAAAAAAACACAAGATAACACTAGAAAATGGCAACGAAAAGTATGTGGTCTTATAATTTCGATCATTCGCATGACAAAACTAATCTTTAGCAAAGCAATCCCGTGTAAAGGGATCTAGCAAGGCGAAATCAGGAAAGAATCTGAAAAGGAAACAGGTTTCTGGGGCTGCAAAAACAAAAAGCTTCATCACTGAATCTAAAGTAACCGAAAAGGATTCGAAGGGGCTTCAAAAGCATATTGAACCAGTTTCGGTGAACTACAGATCACTTGAAGCATCACAGGCTGCCGCTTCCTTCTCTAATACCACCTCTTCTCCGATTCAAGCTACTTCTACACCCGTCAAACGGCCGTGGCAAAGCAATCTCGATGGTGGTAATCAGTCCAAAGTCTCTTATGTCCCAAAACAGCAAACCAGGCTATTCGAAGTGTTTCCAGACCCTCAAAGTCCTCAAAACGACGATGATGTTGTCTTGGGCCCTCCACAATTCTCGCCAGTACTAAAACGAGAACTTGTGGACGGTCTTAAATTGGAGGTGCACAAACTCCCACCTCCCAGGCAGACACTCCCAAAAGGCACTAGCAAGCCTATTGTTGGTGGTGGTATGGCATTGGTAAAGTCCGAGGAGAAAACGAAGGTAAAGACGGAGCCGAAACCAAACTCGATCAATCCGTCAGTAAAAGTCCCGAAAGACTACCTAAATATGCTCAGCCCTAAAACTCTCGCCCTTCGAAAGCGTCGCAAGAAATGGGTCCGCAAGATGATTAAGGTGGAGAGACTACTTGCTGAAAAGATAATTGCCAAAAGAATGAAGTTGCTTTAAATTGTGTCAGTTGTTAAGATTATTTGTTATTTTTCTCAAAATTACATTTAATCTCCCTGAAAACCGGAAAGAGAAACTTAGTTAAGCCGAATCGCAAAATCATTCTCGAACTAAAACAGCTAGTCAATGGTCACTACCTGACTCATTTTGGGAGCGTTTCTGCCAGTTTGAACTTCATTTGGCTTCAACTTTTGTCTGCTAAAAATCACTCGCTAAATTATTCATGTTTCATGACACAAAACCAGTTTTTAACAACAGAAAAATACCGAACGAGATAAAGCATGGAAAACATCATTTATTTTGAACTATTCTTCTTCCAGTTGCCACTGGCTCTACAAAGCTATATTTAATTCCTTATAGGCTCCTTATAGGCTATAAGCATCGCATTAACCACATTACTCGCCGCCATGAGCGAAGAATCAGTCTCGAGTAATAGGTCACCATCTCCGACCAACACAACCGAAGTCAAAGTGGAGAAGTCCGAAATAATCAACCAAGATGAGCTCCGCAATAAATTAAAGAAGATACCAGTGGAAACATTGAAGGAGATCCTCATGAATCAAGTCGATCTTGAAATTCGGCTCAAACACAAAGAAATGAAACTCACAGAAGAAGAAATCGGCAAATGTGAATCACAAATGATTATACTACGTAAATTCTTTGAAATTCCAAATGAAATCAAAATTAATGACGAGCCAAACGATTTTACTGTCCGCTACTTTGACCTATTAAACAAAAGTCTCTCCGTCAATTACACAAACCTCCAAAAACAGCAATATCAGCAGCAACACCGTCCCTCGATCCAAGGATACTTATCGCCAAACAGCGAAGAGGCTAACGGCCAAGTTGTGGAGGAAGGTTTCAATAATAACTACCACTACGAACCAGCTCACAGTTATCGAACCAGATCAACCACGTCCTCGCTTCGTCCTTCGGGAAATGCCATGGCTGCTGCAGGAATGTCAGTTCCTGGCGCTCCACCTACCTATGGTAGGACCCTTGGTTGTTTATACAGACGAACCGATGGAGTCATTGTCAAATTGACTTGTCCTGATTGCCAAAGAAGTAATTTCTCATCAGCGCAAGGTTTCCTCAATCACAGCAGAATAGCGCATGCCAAAGAGTATACATCGCAAGATGCAGCTGCTTTAAAATGTGGTGAAATACTTCCAGATCACGAGCAAGACGAAGAAGGGCTTACCAGCATCAAAAATTTAAAACTGAAGGGTATGGATCCAAATAAGAATTTGAATGTCAATGAAATTTATTTCAATGGATTAAGTAACAGTCTCAATACCGTTCACCAAAGTACAATTAAATCGACAGATGATTCAGTTTCAGCTGCGGTTGTCAGTGGACTGGAGCCACTGGCCAGTCCACCAACTACTACGCCTACACCAGCGCCAGCAACCAAAAAAGAAAGCAGCGAATTAATGAAAAAGCTTATCAAGAGCGGAGTCGCGAATAATGAGAAAGATTATGAGGAAATGATAAGAGAAGTCAAGGACAAGGTGAAGTTCCCCCATTTATTTGATGACGAAGAAGAGGAAGATACGAATGAATCAAATACACCAGAGGCTACAAACACAGTCGTTTCACCTGATCCAAATCATAAGTTGAAAAGAAGAAAGTCACGGGGTTATGTTGGAGTTGCAACACCCCAAACTGACATTGTTGAAGAGAAAAAATCGAAGGAAAAGGAAAGAGAGAAAGAAAAAGAACGAGATAATGAAGGAGTCAATGACTTGAACATCATATCTCATTCCGGGGGTCCAACTTCAGGAACAAGAAGCAAGAGTGGTGGTAGCGTTGACAGCAAAAGGAGAAAAAAGTAAAGGTTGGTGTATACTAGTATATATAATAAGCTAAATATATTATTGTAATTAACTCTTACGGTCTATTCAAATAAAATCATTATGCACGAAGAGAACCGTTGCTAAGTGAGACATGAAACCTACTTGGCAATAAGTAACCCACTCGTCGTACCGGGAAGACCCGCGTGCATCATTAGAAAATCCTGCGTAAAATTGCGCGTAGGTTTTCGCAAGCCTAGATCTCGGGGATGAATTTCCATTGCCGGTGCGCCCAGTAGGGTCTTGTATGCGAGATTCGCATTCAATTGCTGCTATGACATCAGTGACGCGCGCTGAAGGTAATTTGTAATTATTAATTTTCTTTAACAATACAATACCTTTCTTTAGGAGTCCAAAATATGCTAATTACAACAATACACATTAAGTTACTCCAGAAATAACACGCCACCAACTGTGCTCAACCATCTCATACACCTGAGATGAATACCACGGTCTTTACAGCAGTCATCTCATTCCGTAGCTACATAGCGCATGACATGGCGCATGCAACTATTTATTTATGCTTTCCAAATATAAATAAAAAGCACCGTAAAAAAAATTTTTAGCAGCGAAGCGAGAACGATCGGCGATAGCACTCAAAACCTGAGAATCTAGAATATCAACATTTAAATCCCTTAGACATTGTAAAACATTTTTTTACAACAGTTTTTTATAGAACTTAAGCCAACTTCTCGACTTTTTAAAAGCCTGGCTGAGTGTTTCTATTAAAAGCATTCGTCACATCCACATATTCGAAGATCTAACCGTATACGTCATTTTAGAATCCTTATAAACCTCCACAATCCATCTTGTTCCAGCTTTTTTATCAATTTCCAATATTCCACCATTTTAGTCACATATCTACCTGTTTCGCCACCAAAAGAATTTGATGACCCCGTCTCTCTCGCCAGAATATAAGTTTCCTCCCAAGGAACAGAGTGACTACTTTTCTTTAGCACAGCCGCCACAGAGTTCCCAAGCCACCAAAGATGCCAAAGAAACCACCGCAGACGATGGTTTCTTCAGCTCCATGGATTACAGTGGCGCTCAAGGGTCGGTAGGAAAGCCTGCCCTCAAATCCGAGTCCACCAACAGTTCCATTTCGTCCGCTCACACCGTTGTATCGTACGAGTCCCAGCACAAAAGCTTTAATGACTCCATCGGTTCCATCGGCTCTGATACCACCGCTTGTGATACCAGCTATCGCCTGCGCCGCTACGGATCTACAGACACCTTGGTCGACGACCCACTGCCAGTGGTCACAAGTGGGAAGAACCAGCTTGGGCTCAAGCTCAATGTGACCAAAAACCACGCTAAAAGTCATTCAAGCGCAAATGCAACCATCCAAAGACACTCTCTTCTGTACTCGTTCCCTTTGAACCCTCAGTATGTCACTGAGGCCGATGAGGGTGAAGAAAAAGAGTCCAAGTCCGCTGTCGAATCTACTTTTCCTCATAGAAGACCTCCGCTCCATCAAGACATGTTCAAATCATCACCTGAAAAACCTGCATTACCTCCAAAGAGTCTCCCTAAACCTCCAACTCTCAAGAAACAGGCGACATTGCCATCACTCTCTTTCAACCACGAACTCACCATGGCATCCATCAAGTCCGAGCAAATGAAGCGCTTGACCCAGGTTCCTCAGACTCAAAGCTTCCAGAGAGAACTCGAAACCCTTTCTCCTGTTGTCAAGTACATTTCTCTTGATCAGTTACGCCAGTTCGTGGCTAATACCCATATAGACCCAGTCTCTGGATTGCCTAATTTCCTCATAGTTGATATTCGTCCATTTGCTGACTACATCAACAGTCATATCCAAGATGCCATCAATGTTTGCTTGCCTCTGACCTTGCTCAAAAGACCAAACTTCAACCTTCAACGGTGCGTGCATTCGCTCCCGCCCTATGATAAATCCATATTCCTTCACTATCTAGAAGCTAACATGGAGAATGCGAAGCTCGATAAAGTCGTGAGCCACGAAAATATCGTTGGTGGAAAACATGGTTTACCTGCCATATTCCTATACGAAAATGCCAACAATTCTGCTAGCTTGTATCACATGTGCAAAAAGTTCATCGATGGGTCTTTTTGGGACATTCAATCGCAACCTCCTATCTACATTTTGGATTGCAGATTCAGTGACATTGAAGTTGAGTTGTTGGAGTCTGGCAAGAGTGAAAACTTCAATATCGATATTAAGGACATTCCAAAACCTGCGGCTCTCGAAGTTCCCCACTTGAATAACAAACTCAGGTCAAGCTCCCTTAGTGAAGTGCCATTGCTGTCGAAGCCGCCCTCATTGCAATTACCAGGTCTCAGTTTGTCCAACGTGAATTCTCCTCATTGCAGCACGCCGATATTATCAAATTTCAAGCTTCCCACTGACTTGAAGGCCCAATTCAAGATCAGGCATAATGAAGAGGTTCTTGACGACAATTCAGCTGTCGACCCTTGCAACTTCAAGTTGGAAAACTACGACCAGTCAAAGAATTTACCACACTGGATCGAGGGTGTTGCCAAGGACACATACCAAATCACGAAAGAATTCACCAGACTTGAAAAATTCGAGAAGAAACGTTTGAACTTGGCATTGGGGTTCAACCCATCATCGTCTTCGAACCCGTTTTTCTCCTCCACCCCATCTTCATCATCCCCCACGACTCTTTTAAGTCCGGGAGGCACTACAGTTGAAGTATCGCCTTCCATCACCAGTGGAGTTGGATATGGACATAAAAACAGATATAAAGATATCTTCCTCTACGACCATCTGAGAGTCAAACTTGCTGACTTCAACAAGCAGCAGCAGTGTGACTACATTAATGCATCGTATTTGGATCCTATGGAGACATTGCCGAAATTCTTTAACACCACCGATGAGCTGGCACTTGTCGCCAAACAGCTCAAGTTCATTGCCACGCAAGGACCACTCGAAGACACCATCGGAGATTTCTGGAAATGTGTCATCAACCACCGCTCGCCATTGGTTATCTCATTGACCAACGAGTTCGAAGACGGAGTCGGCAAGTGTCTGCCGTTCTGGGTTCCTGCTTGCTACAAGTCCAACGACAACATCATTGAAGTTGAGCTCGTTGACAGTGAGAAGATTGCAACTAGCGATGGCTGCGAAAACATCGTTTTGAGAAGATTCAAGTTGGTCTTGGACCACACCGTTGTTCATCACGTCTTGCAAGTGCACCTTGTTACTTGGCCAGACATGGTTGGGCATTTCTATCCTCGAGACCTTTTGAACATCATCGAATTGAAAAACGAGTTGCTTTCTGCGCTTGCACCAAGCTGCAATTACCCAACCATCATCCACTGCAGTGCCGGGTGCGGCAGAACAGGTACCTTCTGTGCCATTGACACCGTGGTGCTGATTTTGCAACACAACCAGTCAGGACAATTGCCGGAGAACCCGGTTTACTCTGTGGTGAACAATTTGAGAAGACAGAGAATATCAATGGTGCAGACATTGAGACAGTACTATCTCATCTACGACACGGTATTGGAGTACTTGGACCACAAGCAGGGCACCAACCATCTTTTGCAACGCGGCATTGTTAGAGATTTTGTCACATCTGTCAACCGATCTGGCATCAGTCAATAATATCAAACGCATCACATCACATAACATCAACATTACATTGCATCACATTAACCAAATCAAATCACCAACATCAAAAGTTAGGTATATAATCTACGAACTTACGAACCAAAATCAAAAATTGTAACATTGTATTAATCTAAACATCGATATTTTTAGGCGTTGGCAGCAATGGCTTGCTTCAAAGCTGGAGGGTTGGCACCAATGACCTTGGTGACAATTTCACCGCCCTTGAACAAAATAACAGTTGGCATGGAAGACACTTCGTATTCTTGGGCAATTTCACCAAATTCATCAACATCAACCTTGATGAATTTAGCACTGGAGTATTCGTTGGAAAATTTGTCCAATAATGGAGCAATCATCTTACATGGACCACACCAAGTGGCGAAGAAGTCGACGACAACGAGACCGTCGTGAGTGAGAGCGTCAGTGAATTCTTGTTTGGAGGTGATAGTTGCGACCATTTTGCAATTTTTGGTTATAGTTGAAAATACGGGATTTGTCTTTTCTTTTATATTCTTTCGTTTGTCATCATGATTGTGGCCAGAAGCAGTCGTGCACGCGCGGTCTTGCTAATTGCCATGGGAGATTACGTAATGGGCTGAGGTGGGAATGCATTTGGGTCGCGCACGCCTTCTATGGAATTTAGTGGAACGGCTGAGTAATGATGAAGCTGATTAATTGTAGATGAGTAATGAGTAGAGGGAATTGTGGTCGCATGCTGTTGGATATGTGGGACAGCTTCAGTCAATAGTAGGAACAGTCTCGGCTGCAACTCCACGAGTTTAGTCACTCTTGCATTGACAGTAACAATAGAACTTCCACAAGTACATTTTTGCAGCCGCCGATCCCAGTAGCTGCGAAATGTCAATGTTCCATGTGTTATTTAAACTGTCGGCTTGGCTTCAACTGGTACTAAAGTCACTCTGAGAAATTGCTACATTTATGGCTTGTCTTTATGAGATAACGTTCTGTGTGGTACTTGTAAAGGTACTTTATGATACTTTATTATGGTACTTTATTACGGCATGTTGGTACTACTTTAGTTTGACACTTTGGTGTGACAATTTGTTATGAAGTGGCAGTTTAGCAAGGCCCTGGGTAGCGTAAAAATATTTGGGAATCATCCATTACACAAAGTTTGTGGTTAGTTATCTTTTTCGATAATCCATTCTTCGAGTTGGGCTCGTCACTACATATGCCCAAGACAAAGTCACCCCTTCGTAGAAATTAAACAAACACTGCTGTTGATATTTTAAATGCAATATTCTTCCTCTTGAATTCCATGTTGAAGTGTCATGTTAAAGTATCGTAATGTCATTTCAATTGTCGTGCCACGTAAAAGTGCTATCCTATAATGCTATTCAGTGGTGCCATCTCTCAGTGCCATACTGAAGCATAAAGAAGGCCTCGCCGAGGTGTCAGGAAGATGCCGTGTCAAGTCTTTTACCAAGTGTTTTTTGTGTGTTGTAGTGGGTGTTTTGCTGAACCTCCTGCCAATGTAAGTATGTGTGCATTCAAACAGTTGATAAGCATTGGCGCAAAATAAAAATATCGCGAATTTTTTGTAAAGTCAAATTGGAAAAAGTTTCTCCGGATTTATTTGAGATTTGTTGCAAAATTCATTTAATTCAAAAATAGAGAAAACAAGAAACCCTCTTAGGTCACGAAAGCAGCAAGTTTATTCTCAAAGATCCATCAATAAAACAACTAACAGATACCTCATGCTCGATATCTTTGTTTGATCTGGGAAACGTCGAATCTTGATCTTCTATATTCCTATTTAACTCATAAAATTGATGTGTTTGGCCGAAACACAGTCCAAGGCTGCGTACTACTGTCTGCTTTCGGGAGATCTCTCGTAACCATAGTATTCATAGACCAGTGTCACACCTGGATACTTTTCAGCATTTTTTAAGGTGGCTCATTTTACTAAAATGGTCATGGACTCGATCAAATTTTCAATTACTCTCTCAAATTCGACATTCTTCGATTTCCTTTCCGGATCGTCTATTATGACCAAAAGAATTACTCTTTGCAGCCAACTACATCTTTTTTGCATCATTTGATTTGGAAAGTTTCGTGGTAGAACGTTACCCTTCCCTAACCGCATAGAGAGAATGATTGTTCTTTGACTGTAGCGAAAACCCATAGGAACTTCCTAAGAATTACAGGTGTTTCATGCATTTCATACAAGTTTGAAGTCATACATATTATGTAAACGATTATTTTCAACAAAATCCACCGTGGTCCCCGGAATCACATCCTCTCATCTCTTATATGCTCCTGTTGTAATGTCTATTCTTCTTGAGCCAAGGCAAGTAATTTTTGCTTCAACAACAAGTACTGCAACTCAATTGTGTCCATGCTGCTCAATTGGCCGATGGTTAACTTTTGGACGTATTTCAGGACTGATTCCAGCTCTCTAGAGACAATTGCGGCCACCAAAGCTTCTATCCTCGTATTGAGCTGCTCACACATCTTGTCGTCAGCCATTACCAGTTCGTGAAGCTCTTCCAAGTCAACGTGATTGCCTTTGCTGGTTATGCCCAAGTTGCCAAATCCCGTCACCACCTCTTGAGTAGCCTCCTGGAACTCAATATCCTCAAGCAAGTCGTCGGAGACTTCGACGCCATTCTGAAGAAAATACTTGGCTGTTTTGTCCTTGTTCTTTGCCCATTCGAAGTACTCGAGTCCAGGCATCAAAAACTCGGTATCGTGGGCCTGAACAGATACAGTTTTACTGCTTTCGTCGTAAATCAAGAACACCTTGGGCAACAAGCCCATCCATTTAGCGATCATGTCGTATTTTGTCCCAGAAGTTGCACAGACGGTGTTGGCGATATCGGTGAGATTGGATACTTTCAAAGGAAGCACCAACGGGAGATCATTAGGTTCAGGAGCAGGGATAAAGCCATATGTAGTGACAAACCTGTCAATGCGGGCGTCGTGGTCGTAGCAGATGAGAACCTCGTGGACACCTGGAGGCATTCGTTGAGACAATTTCAAGAGAATGCTTCCGTCGGCAGTGTCGACATCAAAACGGGCGTTTTCAGCGAACGAATGGTTGGCGAAGTCGAGTGCTGGCACCAAGGTGGTGTTGGTGGTGTAGTCGGACGAGGTAGATTCATCACGACCTTCGGGATCATCAGAATCATGAGATTCATTGATCTCATGAGGGATCTCCAATACTCTAGACCGCACGGCCTGCCAGTATTGATAAAATGTGTCAAAAGGCACCAATTGCTGCAAAAAATCAGGAAGAGCACCGTGTTTCGATTCCACAAGCCGCAGTAGCCCATGGAGCATGCCAATAGTGAAGTCACTGGAGTCTGGGCCATGATACTGGAGCGTCGGAGTGCTCTTCAACACGTCAAGATACGGGTGGAACTGTTTGAGCAGTTCAACAGAGAGTTTTTGCATCCGAATGGCATGGAAGCCCACCACATAGGCACACAAGATCTCAGTTTCCGTGGCAGGCTGCAATGCCGTGAGAATAGTTGTCACAAGGTCGCCCGCTTCGGGGCTTTCACCCTTGATTCCGTTCAAAAGTGTTAGGCATGAAGTAAGGTCTAGAACGGTAGATTTCGGGATTCTAACAAGCTCTGTTCCATCAGGAAGTTCGCGAGATGTGTCCAAGAACACACCAAATCCACCTAAGGCGCTGTGTTCGAAGGAAACATTTGGGTGGACGTCAATTCCAAGGGATTTCGTCCAATTCATGATTATAAGATGGTGGAATTTTTTGACGCGTAAAAGCATCGAAGCAAATCATAAAGCAGAAAATCATAGAGAAAAGCAGTGAATTGTTTAGTCGGATACCAGCAAGGAAAAAAAATGGAAAGTTTGAATCAACAGCATAGAATAGCATAATGAATCACCAGAAGCCTGCCAAAGTTATTGGAATTGACATCAAAATGGGACTGAAAAGGCACGAAAATGGCACGAAAATGGCAGCCAAATTTCGCATGAAGCACCAAAGTTGCACCAAAACGCTTCAAATGCCAAAAGAATTGCCCCAAATTTACACGAATAATGCAATGGAGCGCCAATGGACCATCGAAATGATAAATGTAGCGAAAACCTCCTAAACATCGAAAAAGCTCTTGAACTTAGCCCAAAGCTCGAATTGCCCCAAAACAGCAAATTTGCATCAAAGTAGCACCAAGCATAGACGTCATCTGGAAGTCACCTGAAGTCTAAGAAATTCTTCAACAAAAGACTGAACTGAAACATGTTGACTGTGGTAATGTTTACATGGGCAGTTCCAAATACGAAACAAATAAATCATTGTTTTTGAACGGCTTTCCGACAGTTTAGAACATTTTCTGTGAACAGCTCCAACAACAGCTTCCACAACGATTTTTCACCGATTTCTACAAACAAATGGCTGCAAAACTCACAATTTCACAACGCACATTGCAAACGCTTACATCCAGCAGCTCACCTATCATGACAATGCCTGAATTTCCTCTTTGCAAAATCACTCTGTGTGGTTCCAACGCTTATCTCACCGACTTCGCACAAGCTCGAAAAATTTTATTTGTTACTACTTCTCTTTATCACCAAACAAGGTAAATCCAGCGCAAAAAAGAACACAATGTCTTGGGACGACGAAGATTTCGACATTCCGGCCTCGCAGCCTGCCGCCGCCGCCTCTTGGGAGGACGAAGAGGCCAACGATGACCCATTATTGGAGTCTTGGGACGCCGACGAGCCAGCGGCCAAACCAGCGGCAAAGTCTGGTGCCAAAGCCGCCACCAAGGCCAAACCAGCAGCCAAAGCAAAGAAACAGGCCACTCCATTGGGCAAGAAGTTGCTTGACATTGACAAGGTCGACGAGAAGACCAGACGCGAGATGTTGAGACAAGCAGAATTGGAAGCTGACTTGAACAACGCCGCCGACTTGTTTGGTGGCTTGGGTGTGGCTGGCGACAAGCAAATCAACGAAGAGTTCGATGTGACTGCCCATCCTCGTGAATTGGCCGCTAGAAGAGCCGCTGGCGGTGCCGGTGCTGCTCCTGTGTTGACCAAAGACACTCCAATTGAATCACATCCATTGTTCCAACCTGAAACCAAGCAGGATTTCGAGAAATTGAGAAAAGCAGTGTCTCCAGCACTCACCAACTTGGCCAAAGAGTCCCAGATCTCCTACTCGTCCAATTTGGCCATTGATTTGATGAGAGACTTGGCCGGTCCGCTCACTGTGGAACAAACCAGAAAGGCCATCTCTACTTTGAATATCACCTTGAGAGACAAGGAAAAGGCCGAGAGACAAGCACGTTTGGCCAAGGCCGGTGGTACTGCTACTGGTGGTGCTGGTAAGAAGAAGGCCAAGCCTGCCGTGAAGACCAACGTCAACAGCTCGTTCAAGAAGGACGTTGCTGACGACATGGATTACGACGACTTTGCTGACGATGACTTCATGTAGTGATAGAATAATACATAATGAATACTGATTGGGCGGTGTAGCCTGGGGTGAGCTGGTCTGAGTTCTAGATATCGGAGTACTAGATATCGGGTACTAGAACAGAAGTAGACTCTTTAAGTAATAAAGCGCTGGAGAATATAAATCCAGTCCATGACTACTACTCTCCAAAGCGGTGTCATCGATATCCTCGTGCTTTTTGCACCCCTTCAATGTCTCCCAGGGCCTATTGAACTTTGGGGTCTTCTTCTTTCCCTTCTTGCTGGCCTCCACCACTACGGGGATCATTTCTCCAGTGCCCAAATTCCATTTCCTGTGACCAATTACTTTCAAAATGGAGCTTATGAGTCCTGAATGGGACGTGAGCGAAATGACGTCGTTGTTGTCTTCGAAAAGCTCGTTCAAGAGCAACCAGGCTCTGTAATTGCGATGCTGGTGACTCTCGTGAGCCACGGGACCCCACAACTCGTCGTTAAACGTGAATCCTTTCTCAAAAGTGACAAAAGGGAAGTGTTGGTCTATGTAGCTGGCATTGTGTCTTTTGCTCTCGGTGCCAATACCATAGGTTTCCCTGGCATTTTCGACAACAACCGGCTTCATATCGCCAATGTTGATGAGACTTTTCCACGTCAACTGGAAGGTTTGCAACGTTCTTCTTAATGGTGAAACGTAGTAGCTTTGCGGTATTGGAGCATTTTTAGTGTGAATTTGATTGTCCCAAGCCTTGGCCAAAGATTCCACCTGGTTCTGTCCGTTGGCTGTCAACTCTGCATCAAACCATTGCACAGTGCCGTTACCGTCCTGTGACTGCCAAATACACTTCCAGTCTTTGGCCGAATAGTACAGCTGTGCAACGTTGTGGTACGCCTCGCCATGGCGGGCAAGAAACAACACCTTGTAGTTTTTGTGCTTGTGTTTCTTGTTCAAGTGGCGGACATCCTGAAGCACCTTATTCCAGGATAAATGGGTATGGAGGCCAAAATCGTCTGTGACGTTGAAATTGGCGTCGTTCGTGTCACTTTCGTCCTGGATGAAGTACCCTTCCACGTTTTTGAAGCGGGTGTAGACTTTCGAAGCGGCCAAGTCCAGTGTCTGGTGGTTGGACATGAACACGAGTTGTGACTGTACCAATGTCAAGGTAAAGAGTAAGAATAAGAAGTTCATGGGAGTGGACGACTGAGCGAAGTGATGTCAAAGAAAGGTGTGGAGGTGGTGAAACTGTGAGAGAAATGAGTGGGATGGTGACAGAAAATCAGAGAATAATAAAGTGTCTTTTAGCTGGATGGATATTTGGTGCTTTGATAGTTGCACAATTGAACGATTGTGTGAGTGGTGGATTGCTGAGCAATTGAGTGTGAATATTCGATAAGTGGAATAGCTGAAAGCTCACGAAAAGAAGTAGTAAGGCAAAGTGAAGCAAAGAAAAGTGAAGTAAGGAAAAGTGAAGTAAAGAAAAGAGAAGTAAAACAAATTTATACAAATTAATAAAGCGGTTATGGCTGTGAATTTAAATTTGCAACATAAATGTCGCGTGACCCACGTGCCGTCCCGTTTGACAGTTCACACGACAGTTGGCGCGGGAGTAGTGCCAGCTCGCACCAGCTGCCGTTCCAGGTTGGCCCAGACTGAACAGTATTTCGGTGCGAGTCGTGGTACCGGTCGTTGTTTTGGCCGTGGGGCGCGATGACATTCTGCCGCGTCTCAACGAAATAGCCGCCGACTGATCTGAATCTCTTTAAATATATACCCTCCATTCTTTACTCTTCTTTAATCATCACTCTTTGTTGTGACCCCTCTTTCTTTGATCTCCTTTGATCATCATTCTTTATTGTTCTTAGACCGTCATTCTTTACCATTGCTTACATTTCATTACATTCTTTCTGCAATCTTCCTTCGATCCTCCTCCTTCATCATCTGGCTTTCTATAGCCTCCCTTTATCTCCTTGTCATCTCCTTCAGATCCACTTTGTCTTCAAAGTTCATTGCTACCCTGAAACTCCAGCAATTTACTCATCTGGCTCGTCATTCCTCCATCTTCACGCTCGTTAATGTCCCGAATATACGCCAACTCCACGGTCTACTGTCCCTGCTTTGACCCGCAAAACACAGAAAAACTCCCGTCACTCGTATCACACCAGAAATGCCTCCATTCGGTGGCTGACCTTCTCTTCTGCCCTAGCTGCCATCAACACAGGTGCTTGAGCTGTTGCTCGTTCTCCATCGAATGCAAGTTCTGCCCCAATTGCCTCGCCAACTACACCGATTCTCCCGATACCGTGTGCCAAAAGAACTGCTTCGACTGTCCCCGATGTGACACCACCCTCTCTCTCTCCGTGGGTGACGACACGCTCGACGGCACGCTGGGGAAACTGTTCACTTTCAAGTGCTTGCACTGTGACTACCGCTACAAAACCGCCGTCATCACCAAACCCAAGTCGTTGCTCAACATCGTGAAACAAGAACGATTGGCCCATGATCCTTTCTTCCACACATACTCTGACTTTGCCCGCAACATCTTGGACGTGGTGCACTTGCAACATCTTGAGAATCAACTGCAAAAGAAGCGACTGAAGAGGAAGATGACCAACCGCCTCGCCCCCGACAACGTTCTTTCCAAGCTCAAAAGAATGGAAATCGCCCACTCGGACAAAGAAGCATACGCAGAGATCGATGCGCTTCGTGAGAAAGTCAGGGCCATTAAGCCTGTGCCAGTGGACTTGGAATCTGAGTTTGTTGATTCTTCCAACACTTCTCTGAAACCTTCTACGAGCCTTCGGTCTCATTTGAAGAGTGATCCGTGGACACACTCGTCTCGTGACAATGTTCTTTTCCCTGTTTCGAAGCCACTCACATCAAAGAAGTCCTACTCTTGTACAGCATGCCAAACAACACTAGTGAAACCCACAAACGACCCGCTTTCGATCAAGTATTTGACCCATTGGAACGCGGTGGATTATCTTCCCACAGTGACGATTTCTGGCCCCATTAACAAGGAATACCCTGATTCACTTCCACTCAGCCATTCCGCAGCATTTTTCATCAACTTCCTCAATCCCCTCAAGTCCGATCTCAATGTTTCTGTCAATATATTGGCACAATTGCCGCAAAAATTCATCTCCAACAACTACAAGGTGGATTTGTCGCTACCAATCACAGACTTCACCGTTCCTGCTGTTGGCGACCGCACGCAGTTGATTAAGCTGATTCCAACGTCCATGCTTACACAGTTCACCAAGACATCCAGAGCCGAGCTTATGATGAGAATGGGGAAGATATCGAGCGCCAACAGAAGTGTGTTACCAGATGACTCCATCGATATCGAAGGCTCAGTGGTAGAGAAGGGACCTGGCTGGGCCTCGGTGCCAATTTCCATCATTGTTGAGAAACAAGATCACGCTGAAGCCATGTCTACCACCATTCGCATTCCGCTTTACATTGGTTGTGAGAGCAAGCTCCCTTCTGAGTTTGAGTCCTCGAAAAGAGGGTTGAAGTACGGATTCTGGACTGTGGTGAACTTGGGGACGTTTGCACTTGTGTAGCGGGTGTTGCAAAGTGGGAGCACATAAAACACGACATTCAGACCAAGGTAACTATTAGATCAAGAATGCTGAAAGAGCATTGGAGTGTATCTTCAAGTTTAGGAGTTCATTGCACATGAGCAAAAAGTATCAAAGAATTTCATTGAATCATTGAAACTCCCAACAACACTGCCCGTTTTACCCATCATTGAGCTGCAAACCATTACAACTTGTGCTCACAGTAAAGAACTACAGCCCGTGACATAGCATTATATTTCCATCTATCCATATATATTTTCATCAATTCATTCAGAAATCAAGCACCAACACCCCTGCAACTTTGGCAAGATGTCTGGTGTCTAGCATGTTGTCGTCGGCCGAGGTTCTGACCGCCATTTGGGTGGTGGGACCCCCAATATTGTTGACGTCGATATCGTCGTCAAAGTCATCGTTGGAGTCGTGTCCCGCCTCGTCCTCGTTGACATTATCAATACCATCCACTTGGCCCTGGTCCTTCTCCTTGAGGCGCTCTTCGTTGGCCCGGATAATGGCTTCCTGGATGAAAAGCTTGATGTATTCTGACGATAATTGAAGCGTCTTGCTGGAGATCTTGGTGTCGGGTCTTTTGAACGACTCCTCCTTGAATATCCGCGCAATCGTGGTGGTGGATATGTCGTCTTGGTCCATGACGCGTTTGCCGGCGAAGTCCAGAGGTTGTTGTGGGACGCGTAGTTGGTTTATCAATCAACGGACAGATTTGAAGAAGACGTGATTGTCAACCCGTACACCAGTTGAGATCACGTGACCTATATCCAATCATCAAAAGTCTCTTTGGTCAGCTTATCAAACAATTCTTGATTCAGTGTCAAACCTGGAACCCTGGACGAGTAGTTCCGTTGGTACTGGTGCCACGCCAGAGAAGCCACAGGCAAACTTTAAACCGCCACCACCGGATTTCCCGAACCAATGAGCCACATCCGACGATTCAGCGATCAAGAGTCGAGTCTGGCCTCAACTGTGCAATACTCCAAGTTTACCGTATAGTACCTATACGTCATTCCGCTAATACGGAAGCGATCTTATCGCAGCAACCACCACGTGAAGATTGCTCAAACGTCACTTTGCCAACACAAGAATCCATACACCGGCTTCAGTTGCTTAGGTGACGTGCTGACTGAGACCCTATTTGATGGTTGCGGTTGCGGAGGCTGCGAAAGTATATAAACAGCCGAAAACCAGGCTGCAAATTGCTTGAAAATAAACTAGCAACCAACATGTTTAAGACTACTTTCAAGAGCACCAAACCTTTGAGAAGCTTTCGCCGTGGAGTGGCCAGTCCAGGCATCAAGCAGCCCGAATTCAAGAAAACCACCCTTACTTCGCACAACAGGCCCTCTCAGAACTCCAGTGCTAGCATCAAGAACGGTAATAAGGACCAACCGTTGTTTCCATCTGGAACTGCCTGGAGAACCATCAAGGGAAGACTTCCAGCATTTGCCGGAGGCGTAGCCTTTGGTTTTAGCATCATTGTGGGCTGGCCCGTTGCCGTGTCGTGGGCCAGCGACACCTGGGGAGCAGTTCCATCACGAGCAGACACTGCCCAGGTGAAGTTGGAGGGTAACCATGCCATAGTTGATATCCCCCAGACCTATGCCCATTTGGACAAGCCTGCTGACGACGACGAGTAAATTATTTATTATGGATATGAGTAGAATATTTATCACGAATACATGAGTAGAATATCACGAATACATGAGTAGAATATCACGATTACACGGTAGAGCTATTACGGGTGGATGCGTAGATCATGACACGAATGGGTGGGGTCTTGAAGAACACTGAAATGATAACGAATATAGAATACAACTGTTCTTGTTCGAGTAGATTATCATTTCGGTGATTTCTTCACAGACATGACTATGGTGAATTTGACTTGATTTAATGTACAGATAAGATACCAATCTCTGACCATATCACTACACAGATACAGACACTGTACCGAACCTTACACGAATGATATACAATTATTAATTAATAAAGTAGCGAAGAGATGCTTATTTACGTGGAACTTCGACGTTTTGCAACTTGTCGAGGTCGGAGTCGTCCACCAAATCTTCGTCCAAACATTTTTCTTGTTCAACGTCAACGGCTTCATGAGTACCGAAAGATCCACGGTATCCGTTGTCCAACAAGTAGTTCTTGAATCTGATATCCTCTTCCATCAAATCTTCGTCGTTCAAGTGAGGAATCAAAAAGAAACCACCCAAGACACCAAGCAATCCACAAATGGCACCAATGATGAAGGTCCATTTTTCACCCAAGTGAATTTGAATTGGAGTGAATGACTTGGTACCAACAACGGCACCGACTTTACCAATGGCAGCAGAGATACCATAAGCAGTTCCTCTCAAAGGAGATGCAAAAGATTCAGAAGAGGTGAGACCCATCATACAACCAGGACCAGCATTACCGAAAGACATGAAGATACCATAGAAGATAATGAACAAGGGAGTGATTTTCTTGATTTTTTCAAATGCACATCCAATAATAAGACCAAAGACAATGTAACCAGCGAAACCAAAGATAAGAGTGTACTTACGGCCAATACGGTCACATAAGAAGGCACCAACAAAGACACCAGGCAAGGCGATAACACCCAAAAGCAAGTTCCATTCAGCGACTTTTTGAATGTCCTTGGCTTCAGAACCAGGTAAGACAGAGGCAATAATGGTGGCAGAGAAGATACCGTTAGGGAAAGTGACGAAATCGTACAAGAACCAACAGAAACAGGTACCTAACAAACGAGGCCAGTAGTATTTGAGGGCCAACCAGTAAGGAACATTACGTCTGATGGCCGATTTCTTGAAAAGAACAGAGGTGGCCATTTTGATACGGAAGTAGAACACAGAAAGTGGGAAGAAAGCACCAATGGCGAACATGGTTCTCCACAAGCCATTGTGCAACTTGGTGATTTGGTAGACAATAAGGAAGATGCACAAGGCGAATGGACCACCGAAGGAAAGTGGTAAGTTTGTGACCAAACAGAAGACCCCACCTCTTCTTCTGGTGGATTCGTTAGCAGCTTCGTTGGCACTGACGGAGGAAGATGGGTATTCGGCACCAATACCGAAACCAGTGACACCTCTGGAGATGATAAGCATCCAGAACATACCGTTGGTGGTTTTACCGTGGGATGCGGCACACATGATGGTTCCGAAAATGAGGAACACGGTAGCAATGATAATGGCGGTTTTTCTACTGATCAAGTCGGTAGCGAAACCCACGGCAACCTGGCCAAAGATGGTACCCACGAGAGAAGCGTTGGAGACAGCGGTTTTCATGTCGGCGTCGTAGACCTTAGGATAGAGGTCGGCGAACACCACGTTCAACATACTCATGACGTTATTTTGGTAACCGTCCGAGATAAGGGCAAAACCTGAGCAGGCGATGGTGAACAAGTCGGTCATTCTGGCCTTTACGCTCAATCTTGACTTTCTCAATTCTGAGTCGTAGACGAAGTGCTTGTGGTTTGTTCTGTCGTCATCGCTGGAGCTGTCGAGGGCGTTGTTGACGACATGAGGCTGGGCCTTTTCGTCGGTTATTTCAATTGTGGACATGGTGGATGGTGCAATGATCACGGAGCTGGGAGCGGTGTGGAATGGGAAAGTCGATCAGAAAGACTGGCAAAAGTGGAGACAGCTGATCACGAAAAGACTGGGAAACTGTTGAAGCGGGTAAAAGGAGCTTGTAGTACGGTAGAAATAGCCGCTGGTGGTGTAAACTTGTGTGAAAGCGACAAGTCAGTACCAAAACTTATTGTATGAGTAACAGGAAACTACCGGTAAAGCACAACAGTAAAGAAAAGTAGTTGTGGAACTATTTTTTCTGTTTAAACTTGAAAATATCACCAAATCTAATGTGATTAAAAATACCAAACAATGAAACTAGCGAGTATTTATATCCAGCCGTTCCCCTCTAATTTCTCCAAAATGTACGAGCGAACAATTAATTGACTAAATTGGGATTACACACGAGGAGTATTTGAGTTTATTGGTTACCAGTTTATTATTAAGTTTATTAGTTGGTTTATTAGTCGACTTTTGCTTTGGCACCTTGCAGCTGATTTTGGTTAATTAGCATTTCATTCCAAATTACTTATCTTCGGCAAGAGAGTTATTCCCAATGCAGTAATGGCTGCGAACCACGTGTGGGTGACACATGGTCTAATACAAGATTAGGAAATTGGACACCGGGACTCGCCTGTGTTCTCCGTTTGGTCTGTTTTACGGTGGATCAGTGCACAGTCTGTTACTGATTTGCTTGTCTTGGCTGGCGTTGACAGCTTGGCTCTTGAGGATGATCATGGCGGTAGGTGCTTATGTCAGCACTCGTCTTACCCCACACTTCGGGCCCGGGTTTTGAGCGTGAGCGAATCAAGAAGCGTGGAATATGTAGATGAAATCTGTAGGTGCCGAACAGTGTGCGAACGGAAGGGTAGGGCAAAGGACTCTTTCCGCCGGGGCCGGACGGATCAGGTAGTACCGTTGTCGGTGCTGGCCGAATCAGGTAGTATGGTTACCGCTGCCCGTGTCGCCACATAGCACGCGCAGCACCCACGCGTTCGATTGGCTCTGGGGAAAGCCGGTCCACCAAAATTTTTTTCCCTCTATGTGTTCGGTGCAGGCTGCAGCGTCAACAATGTGCGTGCTCTACATCTTGGGTGCATCATAGGCGAACTCCTCTGTTTCAAACCCGCTTCCTCTCTAACAAACGTCTTGTTGTACCCTCAACTCACACGATGAAAAGCCCTCCGAGAATCTGCCCTAATCGCCGACTATGCCGCTCGCACGTGCTGTATGGGTTGATTTCGTTGTCGTTCGTATCTTATTGTTGCAACCTCGTATTCATCTCTGCCTCGCTATGAGCGTTGACTAAACGGGAAAACCACATACCGAACCACCAATACCAAATACAACGTTCCATGTCTTTCATCGGGCACATGGGGCTGCGCTTAGTTTTTCCATTTGTGCCAGAATTTGCAGCCGCCATTTCTCGTAGCTTGAAAAATTGAAAGCTTGGAATTTTATACCATGAAAACTGGAGCTTGGTTATTTCCACCTATGAATGATTTTTGCTCATGGTCTTTTAAGCTCACGTCGATGGATCATTCAACTAGGGTTTGAGCGTCGGGGCCTCTTTATGTCACTGGAAATCAAATGATGCCCCATGCACTCTTCAATCCCAGGGTTACATTAACGTTTATCTCAAATTTTAAACACTTTTGAACGTCCGGGCCGGGACCAGTGCCCTCTTTACATTGAACGTACAGACCGAACCACCCACAGAACAGAACCATGTTGTGATTCATTTGAATTAGTTATAAGAACTTGGCCTCTCAAGCAAATTCGGAAGGTGTTGCTTGTTGGTGATAAGAAATAATCCAACAAGGCCTTTGCCTAAAAAGAATTAAAAGGGGCCTTCGCGTAACAAGACTAACCAATAATTCCTCCGCCTGGTTCTGTTCAGGGTCTAGAGTATAGTGTAGGGTCTACATTCAAGGTCACGTGTAAAAAGATTGAAATGTTAAAGTTCGTGGTTCGAATGATGGTATATGGAGTAAATCATTCATGAAAGAGGGCGTTTCCCTTCGAAGACACCAAAGAGCTTGCATGTATACTCCTAGAGAGTGGAGACCAGAGCAAAACCCGTGTGGAAATTAAACATACAAGATTTGGAGCTCAGGCTGAGTATTAATTTGCAGAGGTCACAGAGAAAATACATATTGAAATCAACTGACTCTCTCAAATGGCTAGTAAGGAACGAAACAACCTTCTACAACTAGACTTTATTTCGCAGCCTCAACAATTGTATGCGTCGAAGCCCGTCACACGCATGCATGGAGCAGTCCCGCCTGCTTCTCTTGCGTCAGTCCACCATCCTCTCCATCACCACAGCCACCACAGACAACTACAACTGTCGGAGCAAGACGATCGATCGTAGTCTTTGTTTGCGCTAGCTGAGTGCTCCGAGCAGCAAACTCCGAAACATACACCCAAACACCACCATGTCAACCACAAATTTTTCAGCAATACAAATTCACAAATGAACTGACTTTTCAACGTTTGACACTGACAAATTCACACATTTTCCAATATCACGAAACCATTCTTCTCTCTATGCCAGAATCATCGAACACTTTTCAACATCGTTCCATCAGCAGTTGCACCCATAAAAAAATTCACCCCTCATTACATAAGCATGGCGAGATTTCGTGGGGAAATATTAGTCACAAAAATTACTCGCCAAATTACTCATATAAATATTAGTCATTTCCCACAAAAGAATTTTTTTCTTCATAGCTACTTCTTCTTTCCAACATGCCTATGCTCAAGGACCCTTCTACCAAATACAAGCCATTTCCAACGCTTAATCTCCCTAGCCGCCAGTGGCCATCCAAGACCATTACCTCTGCTCCAAGATGGCTTTCCACCGATTTGAGGGACGGAAACCAGTCACTTCCCGATCCCATGTCGATTGCTGAAAAAAAAGAGTACTTCCAGAAACTCTTAGAAGTGGGCTTCAAGGAAATCGAAGTGGCGTTTCCCTCTGCTTCGCAAACAGACTTTGATTTCACCCGTTACGCCATCGAAACCGCTCCAAGTGATGTGTCGATTCAAGTCCTCAGTCCTTGCCGTGAAGACTTGATCCGCCGTACCGTGGAGGCCGTCAGAGGCGCTAAGCGGGCCACCATCCACATCTATTTGGCCACATCGGACTGCTTCCGAAACGTGGTGTTCAACATGACCCAACAAGAAACTAAGGATTTGGCCGTGAGATCCGCCAAGTTGGTCCGCTCATTGACCAAAGACATTGACTCTGAAACCGACTGGGACTTTGAATTTTCCCCCGAGACCTTCTCCGACACTGGTCCTGACTTTGCCTTGGAAGTCTGCGAGGCCGTCAAGGCCGCCTGGGGCCCTTCCAAGGAGAAACCCATCATCTTCAACTTGCCAGCCACCGTCGAAATGACCACTCCAAACGTATACGCTGACCAGATCGAATACTTCTCCACCCACATTTCCCACAGGGAAACCGTGTGTATCTCCTTACACCCACACAACGACAGAGGTTGTGCCGTGGCCGCCGCCGAATTGGGCCAGATGGCCGGAGCTGACCGTATCGAGGGCTGTCTCTTTGGTAACGGTGAGAGAACCGGTAACGTTGATCTTGTCACCTTGGCCTTGAACCTCTACACCCAGGGATACACTCCAAAGCTCGACTTCTCCGACATCACCTCCATCATCGACATTGTGGAAAGGTGCAACAAAATTCCAGTGCATGCCAGAACCCCTTACGGAGGATCTCTCGTGGTGTGTGCATTCCTGGGCTCCCATCAAGACGCCATCAAGAAGGGGTTCAGCCACAGGTCAAACAACAAGGAAACCGTGTGGCGCATGCCATACTTGCCCTTGGATCCAGAGGACATTGGAAGAACCTACGAAGCCATCATCAGAGTCAACTCGCAATCTGGTAAAGGTGGTTCCGCCTGGGTTATTTTGCGTAATCTCGAATTGGACTTGCCCAGAGGTCTCCAAGTGGCTTTCTCCAAGGTTGTGCAGCAACAGGCCGAGTTCCAAGGTAGAGAGTTGTCCAACCTGGAGTTGTGTGACCTCTTCAAGAACGAGTACAGAATTGAGACTGAGACTTCAGACCACTACAAGTTGATTGACTACGCCATTAGCTCCAAGAGCGGATCCCGTGAAATTGAAATCTCTTTACAAGCAGGTGGAGAGACCAAGTCTCTTAAGGGATCAGGTAACGGTCCTATTTCTGCTTTTGCAGATGCACTCAAGAATGACTTGGGTCTTGATTTTGTGGTGAAAAACTATCACGAGCACTCTTTGGGTAAAAGCTCGAATGCCAAAGCTGTGGCCTACATTGAAGCTGCCATTGGCGACAAGCAGATCCGCTGGGGTGTGGGAATGCACGAGGATGTGTCCCAAGCTTCGTTCCTTTCTATGATTTCTGTCTTGAACGGATTGAACAACTAGCTGAGTATCGACAGCGTCGATGCACGGATGTAGATTTAATAATTTTTCATCTTTGATAAAAGTAATACACACGGTTTTTACCATGACCACCGACGACTCCATTGCTGAAACGTACAAGCAGCTCAATGAAGCAGAGAAGCAGGCTGCTGCGCTCGAGAAGATGTTGGACCAGTTAGATGCCAAGATGGATACGATTTTGCAGGAAGCTGAAAACATGGGCCAGACAGAACCTGGGCCCGAAGACGCCGGGAACGGGAAGGATGATAAGGAATAAAGAGACGGTAGAAGGTGGATGGTGTGATAGATGGAGAGATGCATATGCAAAGAACGTGAAGGCACGTACAGATGTGCAGAAATTTCAAGTGATATGCAAAGAAGTGCAAAAACGTCTTGAAGGAACGCAGAAGACATGCAACATCAGGCAAAGAACAACGAAAACAACGAGATATAATGGTTGCAAGATCAACCTAAATTGCCAAAACACGGCTGGTTACCGAGGCACCGGAAGCAGCTCGAGCGCCATGCCACACCTTCATACGGTATGGAAAACGACCTGTTGTTTTCTCTGTTAGGTATTTTGCATTTATTCAATAGCTAAGTAATTGGTGTTTCGGGTATGTAACTGGTATATCGATGGAAAACACATTGCAGACACGTAATTGGGACATCGATGGGAGCAAATTGATGTAAAAAGGTCGAGGGCTATTTGAGCGTAGTATCTCGTGAGTTGAATGCATGTGTACACGAACTCTGTAGATTGTAGTCGGCTGGATAATCAACCAAATGCATGGAACGCTTTGAGCTTTTCTAGCATTTTGAGGTCCCTCTTGTTCAATCATTGGCGTTCATTTGCTGGCGATGCTTTTGTAGCGAGAACACATAATTAGACGTAAGTCGACCTCCATGCGTTTTGGAACCCACATCATCTAACAAAAGTTGCTCATACTGATCGTCCTAATGTCCAACCTTACTTACAAGATCAAGAACCAGAATAGTTGATTTAAATACATAGAACCCCAGAAACGGGAACCGCAAAATATCTAACCAGACCGCAAAATATCGACTAGATCGCAAAATTTCAACTAGACCGCAAAATTTCAAATAGACCGCAAAATCTATTTGGACCATGAAATTTGGACCATGATATTCCCCATGTAAATAACGAAAAATAACTGAATAAGGTCTTGAAATGTAGGAGACATCATGCCAGACTACAAAATCTCCATTATGTCGTCTCGAGTATGTGCTAGATGTACTTTTGTCCTTCCGCTAAATACGCTTTGCCATTTACTGCTCATACAAGAGTAGGCTATAACTTGAACGCTTTGCCCAAAGAATTAAAAGACCCCCAACCCTCGTAAAACGTAGCTGAGGAAACATGTGGGCTAACAAATGTTGTTCATCACCACAACAAAAAACACATACTTCATTTTCACAGCTATTCTCAGTAGCTGCAAAAATACGCCAGCTTTTCATAGGGGTAAGAATCTAACAATCTTCGCTACAAGATGTCCCCAAATCAGACTTCATTCAGACTTCATCCATACTTCATTCAGACCTCAATCAGACCCCATCTGTGGTAGATTTGAGATAATCATGTTGCGCTGTAATTCGGGAGCTATTGCCAAATCCAACTGAATAATCCATGCTAGTCCATAAGCCTACGAGTAGATGTGGGAAAGACAAGTTTTGATTTCTATGAATTGAATGAAGATTTCGAATTGAAGCTTCTCATTGAGACATCTTCTATCTTATTGGATCCAGAATGGTCATTTTCGATTATAAATATGGAATCTGGTATTTGGTATATCGTAAATGGCAGCAGTTGATTCATCGAGTTTGGGAAAGACTGAAAAATGTTGCAATAGGTGTAGCTGTTCAGCCACACCACGCTTTGTGGGTTTAGAGATTTCAATTCGCAGCCAAATGTTAGATAACATAAGTTTGTTACAAATCTTATTTATTCTTGTTGGCCCTTATTGGCGAAAAACTACAAGGAATCAAATATGATCCCCTACTGTTCCTTCTCAAACCAGAATTCCCTTCGTCCTTTCTTATGTATGTATTGGCTTCAGCGTGATTTCGTATACTAGCTATGTAACTGGAATTGCATCCAATTGTTGCTTTGCAGCCAATATGGTGGCACTACCGCAGGAGCAACTCCAAGAGCTGGTTTCTCGTGATGAACTCGGGTTCCAGGGTCGCTTCAAAAGGATTGACTGGGGCCTTCGGGTTGATGATTTTCTCTTCGCCCTCGTCGTCACAAGGGGCTAGTTCCGGCACTGTGATCTTGGCTGGGTTTCCGCCGCCGAGCCACCACTTTTTGGCGTCGGAGCTGGGTGGAGGAAGCCCCTTTTCATCGATATCCTTGATCAAAAACTCCACGTCCCTGTTGGAAAGGAACCAGTTGCTGATGTCGCCTCCAACACTCTTCTTGTAGGCCTCGTAGATGTCGAAAGCTATTTCTCGCTTGATCTTCTCGTTGGTCACGTTCACTTGTATCTCGTATATGGCAAAAACAGGCCGATGGTCACTGAATATGATGTCTTCAATAGAGCCGTAAGCTTCCTGCTTCAAAATCTTCAGTCGAGACAAATTCAAGATTCTATCAGTCCAAGCTGGAATCCGCTGCTTCTCGGAGCTGTCGTATGTCGTGGTGCCGTTGTCAAACTTATACGTTGGCGCAAACTTGATTTCCATCTCGTCAAAGAAGGGAAACGTCTCTCCGTTGGCCATTTGCTTGTTCAATTGGTCATACTCGAACAACTTGCCAAAACTCTGCTGCTCAATCAACGGCTTGACCTGCTCGTTGGGTAAGCCTATTCTGAAATTGAAGTCACCTAGCCAAATCACTGCATCATGGTCCCTGATTCGTCTGTTCTTGCTGAATTTGATTCCCTTGACCAAAGTCTTGTAGTTCTGGTGCCTTTCTTCGATGTTGTTCAAACCAGCGGCCAAGTGCGATGAAACTAGACATATTTGACTTCGATGGTACTGGAAACTCACGGCAACTCCTCCCTTATTGGCACTGTAGCCTCCTAGTCCTGTCTTCTTGATACACCCCTCCACATTGGAAGTATTGGGGACTTCGCTCCCCTTGATGAATAAGAATAATGCAATTCCTCCCATTTGGCCTGTCCACATTGACACATACTTCAGCTTGTCTGGGCTGTGTTTGTCAAGTGTCAGCTTGACTTTCTTCTCCCAAAACACTCTGTTGGCAGTGTCTGTGTTGACCATTTGTCCAGCGCTAAGTTCGACGATTTCTTGAATACCAATAAATACGGCGTCGTAGCCTTCTTTTATCTCTTGTGAGGGTGGATATATCCAATTCTTGATGCTTTCGTTGTAACAGCAGCCGTTGACGTTGAAAGTAGAGGCGAACAACTTGATCTTGCGAGAAGAACTGTACTCACTGGACCGCTTCAAAAGTTCCCTGCTAACGTGGTCGTGGATTGGATTATGAAGAGTGACGCTCACTTGGTCCTGAAGTCTTCCAAGTAGCTTTAAGAGCGCCGTTTCATTAGGTTTGGGATCCACCACGGCACTCAAATACTTCTTGGAGAAATGTGATTTAACCGAACTTTTGGCAGACGAGGCACTTGAACTCTGAAGTTTAGATGAATAACTCAAGAAATTAACGGTGATCTTGGTCAAGTTTTCTTCATTTTCTTGCCACAACCTTGCATGCTTTACGAACAAATCATGGTCAACCTCAATTCCTATGTCTCTGAATGCCAACTCGATAACTTCCTGACTGATGATTTTGGAGAGAAAATTGGCCTTGCTCAAGTTGTCAAAGGAATTGATTCTAAATACCCCGAGCTGTTTACCGATGTAAGTCTCCTTATTAAAATCGTAGAACAAAGCTCCAAAATCAACGACAGCATTGGCTATTCTTGGCACGATATCATGAGGATTTGATGCATTGTAACCAGTCTTCTTCATTGCTGACGTTGATATTGGTAGATTTATGACATTGAGAGCGCCAGCTGCCAACCCGGGTCCATTTTTCCTGCTCGAATTGTAATAGTTTATGTGATCTTTGAACCGTTGGTTCAACTCTCCTTTGTAGCTCTTAGTGTTGTCTGATAACGCGTTTATGATATGAACCTCACTGTATTGGCTGAGAAGTTTCTCGAAATGTCGAGCGAATCCATGTTGAGATGCTTCAAACGACCTTGGAAACACAACCTTCTTTGTCTTAGCTAAGACCTTTTTTTGAGAGCTATCAATTTCCCAGAAGATAGGGACGTTCCCTCGTACAAGAACGTATGCAAAGCAGAAATGCTTAGTGTATATAATGACTTCCGTTTCGACGTAGTTGGAGACCGCTCCATTATCGTCACAGCCCCAATCTCCAAATAGTGGACCGTTTTTGCTGCAAGATTGTTTGGAAATCAACGTAAGAAGAGCTTCCTCGTTTCCCTGCAATTTCGAGTTTACCGTTTGAGCGTAGCCTCTTGTGATGACGGTAAGAAACCCACTATTATCGAAGATAACTTGTTCATGGAGGGCAAGTCTATTTCTGAATTCCATGAGCTCTTGAACCATGAACTGGTTCCATGTAAATCTAGTGAAATAAGGTGAGTCTGCTAAGAGGGAAAACTTGGAAGAGTTAGAGGAGTTATCACGAAAACCTCGCTCTTGTAGATTTGAGGTGATATCAAATTCCGTGGAATAGTAGAAAGCTCCCAGGGATAGAAGTTTTCTGACTGATGCTGAAGGATATTCTGAGCTGATTCTCTCAGACTCCTGGTTTTGGAAGTGTTGCAACTGGTTGTCATTGATTAGGTAGTCATATTCGTCGTTATTCAAGCAGTAGAACTCCACGCTATCTATTCTATTGATGTTTTCACCTAGGGTGGGAGATGCCACAGTGGTACTGCTGGTGATGAAGCCCAAGTAGATGTTGTATTTGACGTTGAGAAAGCCAATGAAACCAATTAGCTGTTTGCCTCTGTTTTTGCCCGGGGTAATATCTTTGTAGGTGGACAAGTTGAGCAATTCTGTGCGGACAAACTCCACGATGACTTTGCTGATGCTGCTGGGGCTGGTGTGGTCCTTGTTTGTGTTGTTTTTGCCGTGGTGGTGATGGAGATGATGGTGATGTTTGTAGCTTGGGTAGGGGTGTTTCATGATGAGGGAGTATTTCCCGCTGGACACTACGAAGGTCCGTGGATGTTCGTTGAGGTAGATTTTCATGGTGGTTGTGGGAAAAGGATTGCGATATGAAACGTGGTATAGAAATGAGTTGGGCGATCGGTACCTCTAGATGAATGATGATAAGGATATGGTGGCTAATGAGTAATGAGTAACGAATGATATCACCAATGACCAATGGACTCTTCAATACTGGTCAAAATGATGGTTGTATTTGTGGATAAATTGATGTTGTAATAATGGATGAATTACAGCTCAATGCTAAAGGAAATTATTCAACAAATACCAAAGAAGACTGTATCTATGCTAATGAACGTGGGTGGACTGAGCTATTGAGTAATGGGTGAACATGCAATGAAATCTTCCACCTTCCAGTAATGAAATGTAGTGGATATAAAACGAGCTGAAGACAAACAATAACCTGTGCCAGGATTTCTGCTTCGACTGTGTTCACTTTCTTATGCTGGCCGTGTTTTCAACGTATCGCCAATGTCTCGTCCTATCTTCAACGTATCACCGTTCAGCTTTAACCTATTTATATCTATCACTTCTGTTGATAAGACGATTAGCCGCTGCTGTGCCACTTGTTGAAGAGACGCGCACGTGACCGCGCACGTGACCAATCGTGATTACTACATATAAACATCACATCACGTGACTTTTTCAATTAAGTGTCCTATAAACGACGGTGTACTATGATTGGCAGAGAGAAGAGGGCTCAGCATCAGCTAGTAGGCCTTTCTGGTCTTTCTTTTCTTTTGGACGTGGGTGTCTGGGAGCCATTCCAGGCTGACGGCGGTGGATTTGGCCTGGGTCTTGTAGACTGGAGCAGTTCCCTTGAAGTACTTGACGCCCCAAACGGAGTAGGCACCATAAGCGGCAGCAGAAAGTGTGGCTAACAACACGAGCTCCAAGAATAACAACTGAGGGTTGAAGAAAGAGATTGGTTGGTCGCTGATGATGGCCAATTGAGCTCTGGCTTGGACGAGCTTCAATTCGTCTTTGTACACGATGTACACTTGTGGTGATAACAAGTAGTTATCGGCAAGCAAGTACAAGTTGACTTGTTGTCTGAAGCCTGAGGTTTGGCCGGCTTCGACCACTAATGGGCCGAGAGAGCCTGCGGTCAAGTTAGTGACGATCTCCTGGGTGATTGGGTTGCGGAAAGAGCCACCGGCGCCGACAATGGTCACTGGATCGGCCTCGTTGTTGGCCACGAAGTATTCTAAAGTGATGAGCTCGCCGTTGGTCCATTGGGCGACGTCGGTGTTCTTGATGTCGGGGTATTCGGCGATAACGTAGTCCACGGGGAAATCGATGGTCAAGGGAGCGTCGGGCAGCTGCTGAGCTGCTTCGTTGGCAGCTTTCTGGACGTCTTCCACGGCAAAGGCACTGGCAAAGAGCGCTAAAATTGGCAAAAGCTTCATGGTGTGGCGGATAAGTAGTGATACGTGTTATGTGTTAAGTGTTTTGGCCAGTGGGCGTTTGAGCGGGTGTTTGGGTGTTTGGGTCTCACTGCCGGTGTGTGGGTCTAGGTGTAGAAGTGGATGTTTGGGTTTGGTTGTATGATGAGCTGATGTTACTACAGCATGATCAAGACGATTTATCGATGTGGGTGTCTTGAGATGCCAACGGCGGTGCTGCGTCGCTGCGCATCATCGCTGACGCTGACGCTGCAGGCAACGTTCTCGCCGCTGCCGCAGCATGCATCACCAGCACCGGCCGCATTAGAGGAGGTCTCTCCTAACGGGCCCTCTGCCATCAAGGCATTCCACCGTCGCCAACGCCACCTCCAACAACGCCAGGCCACCGCCGATCACTATAGGCGACAGCGACAGCACATTGTGAACAACTTTTTGCAGCCGGAAAACGTTGACCGGCTTTTCGAGACGGAGAAGACCACCATCTCTCCGATCCCCAATCTTGCCCAGTGGTTAAACCCAGTTGGGTCCCGTCTCAACTACTCTGAGACGGAAATACGCAACACGGTGATGCTAGTAGCGCATTCGCTCGTCACCATTGTGCTCATGGAGCTGAATATGCGATGGATGTTCAAAGACCCCAATTTTTACGACGAAAACACTTTTCTTAATTCCAAAGGCTTTTTGGCGAAATTGTCCGATAAAAAGCTCCAGGAAGCTGTCGTTCGTGAGTTACAACTCTTGTATGACCTGGAAAAACACGGAAAACCCGACAATTTTGACCAGTTTATCCAAGGATTGGACTTGACATACGTCTACTCGCTTATTCGAGAATGGGGCCATAGTGACGACTTTAGCAGCTTAGAACAACACCGTGAAGGCTTTTACTTCTACAAGTCTTCTCGCTTCTTGAACTACCGCCACTCAGACACCTTGTCGAGCGTGCACAGCGCGGTCCCGTTGGTTTTCGAGTCCGTGGAACACAATAACTCGGAATACTTGCAAAAACTCCGAGAAGCCTTCGAAGTGTTCGAGTCCAACACCTCCCGCTACTCCCACCTCAACTTACTCGTGCTGGTTGCCCGTGTGCTTGTAACCTGCACTACTTACACGCCCACCAACGAGATATTCCGGTTTTTGCTAGACAAATTGGGCCAACACCATCTATACAACGCCCAAGCAGCTGTGTTCCACGCGCTTCCGTCGTACCACAGTAGCAGCACCGTGCTAGCCAGCAGCAGTAGCGGCACAAACTCTGGGCTGAAGCCAACGGTCGCGGGCCGCGATATGCGCTTCCTCGTTGAGCAAAACCCCCGTTTTCTTGACCTGCTTCTTCGCTACCACATGGTGCAAGATGACCGGGCAGGTTTCGAGGAACTCCTTCTGTTCTTCTCACACAAGGAGATTATGTCCAAGTTCAAGTCGCTCGACCAGACGCCAGCCTCGCCGTTCTTGTCCAAATCTCGGTTTTTGAACAAATACTCGAGTGCTGAACAACGGGCCAATATCCCGTCTGTTTCGTTCCCCAACGACACTCCATTGATTGTTCCTATCCAGACAGCGTACACGGCTATCGAGGGCTGTGTTCACTTTGAGTTGTTCGAATACATCGACCCACTTTTCGACCAAATCGTGCTTTTTTCCATCCAAGATGATATAGACCACGAATCAATGGCACTTTCTTTGGGCCACTCCCAGGATACCGTCGCTGCTACAGAGCAGCGGCTTCAAATCTCCAAAGGCCTTACTTTCCAGCAGTTCAACTTGTGCATATTCAACAAACACATCTTCAAGTTACTTTTAGCAGCCAGTCTAAAATCCAACGATTTCGGCAGAATCATGTGGCTCGTCCCACATTTGGACGAGTTCATAAAACACCATCTGCAGCAAGACTCTTTCAAGCAGCATCTTGATCTAATCAAGTCAACTTTGGAACAGGGAAGTGAGTCTATGGAGCTGTTTGTCGAAAAAGAGAAAATCGCACCTATTGACTCGTCATTCATCTCCGCAATCTACCACACACTCACCAGAATGAAGGTCGAGGCTCTTGTCGCCACCTACGACACTATATTCGACTTCCAGCGCTCTGTCAAGCATATAGCACCTGTAAATAGCTGATACACTAATGTATAATGATTCTCATATGGTAGGTGCATGGGTGTTTTACTGCACGTGACGCCATCACCTTTTTACAAGATTACATCAAAGAGCGGAATTTTTCAACTCATCTTGTAGATACCCCATTGAGACTACTTGATTGATCATACAATACCAACTGCACCAGGCCGTCCAGGATGAAGTTCATTACTACGAACTTCGTGAAATGCGCAGTGAAGACCTGCAACTCGTCGCTAGAATCTTTCCCATTGCAATACTCCGAATGCGAGTTGGGTCAAGAGGAACAAGAGTACAACCCTGAATTCATATGCCACATGCTCGAGAGATTGGAGTGGGATGCTGTGGTGAAGGTAGCTCGTGACTTGGGCAATGAGTCCTTGCCTGCCACCAAGCCTGCTGAGTTGGACCCTATCATGGAGGACGACCAAGCGGTTTTGAAAGATTTGCATACTTTGTTGATAGAAACACAGATATTGGAGGGCAAGATGACTTGCAGGAACTGTGGCCATGTCTACTACATCAAGAACTCGGTGCCCAACTTCTTGTTGCCTCCTCATTTGTGTTAATGTACATTATGTCTGAGAATTGTAGAGTCTCTGCTCGCCCAGGGAGTTAGAAGGGGCATGGAAAATTTAATTTTGGGTAGTCCCATGGCTCTTCTGTGCCATTTTCTGTCTTGTGTCTTCTAGTTCTGGCCATTTGTTCCATGGATCTAGCTCGAGACGCAATCATGTAGCCAGGTATTCACGAGTATTCTATAGTTCACACTTCACACCATCTTAATTCACGATTATCCATTCTCCCTTAATATTCACAATTATCCACTCCCTTATTATCCTATTCGCTTTCTCGCCAACCAACTCCATTCTCCTTCACTCTTATTCCTCTTCTCTACTGTTCTGTTCTTAAGCTTGTTCGAGTTCACCCCCACCCGGAACCCCCACCTAATTTTTCCACACCCGTGCACCAGGCCGTGCCTTGATCGCAACTCAGTTTTCAACAGTTGGCGCTTAATCACCGGAATCATCCTTTTCATAAGTCATCTTTCTCCCTTTTGTGCCCCATAAAGCACCAATAACCCCGTTTATTGTCGCACGAGCATTGCACCTGAACTTGTCCCAGGTTTCGAGCTGCTCTTGTTGGCTCAATAATTCAGCCTTTATTTCGATCTCCTCCACAGTCGATACACCAGTATTTGTGACTAATATCTAGTCAAATCATCATTGAGACTGCCAATAATCACACAGCGTCTCCTCCCATTGACCTTCGAGCTCTAGTACTCTTTTTTTGTCACAATGGTCAGTATACACCCAGGTGAAAACGATAAGCATACTTTCAATTTCACCATGGACAAATCCGACGAGTACGGCCTCAAGGCGCCGCCAGTCATCAAGGCCACCAACGATACGGGCGTGGAGAATGGCCGCACGGCCAACAGATCCCGGTCTATCTCCTTGACCCGGTTTCTCTTCAATAAGGACCCAACACCGGTATCTGTGCACTCCAGCAGTTCCAACCTCAACGATTCTATGGAGAGGGACAAAGAAGAAGACCTGCCGGAGTTGAAGAAGCAACCCAGCTTTGCTAAGTTGAAGAGTCTTTTCAAAATTTCGTCTCCCTCAAATTCAGCCTCCGCTTCGGCCAATTCCACCGACTACAACTACGCTTCCAGCGAAACTCCTCCACGTCTCAACGCCTCTGATAGGACTCTTTCTCCCGCTGTCGACAGCCCGGACAAAGATAGCTCGATAGGGGTAACTGCCAGCCCAAACATGGTGAAACGGTTCATGATCGGTCGGAAACGATCACTTTCCACGCCAAACCACAGCAGAAACAACAGCACCGCCACTCTGGGCAATACCTGGTCCGAGAAATCCCCAAGTCTCGTCAACGTTCCGGAAATAAAAGAGTCTGGGGCTGATACGAAAAGCCCGGTGGTCTCCAATAACCTATACTTCGCTCACCAAGGGTTACCTCCACATTTGCATTCGAGCAACAACTTGCAAGTCTCTCCCCAGGTGGACGAAGACTCGTACAAGCATGACTTGGCCGTTTCCTTGAGACACAACGATTCGGTGTTTTCTCTACACGGAAAATCACCCAACAAAGCCGAAATCACCGCTGCTAGCTCCAACGGAGTCTCTCCGGACATTTTGAAACCTCCAAAAGTCCATTCGTCAGAGAAGCCATCCAGTAGTGACGAATCATTCGATGCTTACTCTTCTTCTCCCTCAGAGAGCTACTTGAAGTCACCAACTCTTGGTCAAGATCCTGCAACTGCAATTACACCAGATCAACAGAAATCTGCTAACAATGACACCTTGGCTTTACCTTCTCCTTCGACACCGTTCCAAAAGACTTTGAGAAGAGTGGCATCTGCTCCGTTAGTTCACAGGTTGCTCAATGATAGCTCTCAGCAAAATTCGAAAACGCTGTTAGAGCCTCCCCACACTGAGGAGCAGTTTGACATCAACAAGCATATCGGTGAATTGAAGATGCCAAAAGGGAGACCAAGAACGTATACACAGGGAAGAATGTACTCCAATTCTGCCACCAAAATTATGCTGGCTCAAGTGGATCAAAATTGCTTCGAAAAGATCAAATTATTGGGTAAAGGTGACGTTGGTAAAGTTTACCTCGTCAGAGAGAAGGTCTCCAGTAAACTATACGCCATGAAAGTTCTCAACAAGAAGGAGATGATTGAGAGAAACAAAATAAAGAGAGCTTTGGCGGAACAAGAGATTTTGGCCACCTCCAATCATCCATTTATTGTTACATTATATCATTCATTCCAGTCTCGTGATTACCTATACTTATGCATGGAATATTGTATGGGAGGAGAATTTTTCAGGGCATTGCAAACTAGAGAAACCAAATCCATCAGTGAGAATGATGCTAGGTTTTACGCTGCAGAAGTGATAGCTGCATTGGAATATCTTCACTTGATGGGTTTCATTTACAGAGATTTAAAACCGGAAAACATTTTACTACATCAGTCAGGACACATTATGTTGAGTGATTTCGACTTGTCCAAGCAATCTGAGAGTACAAAGAACCCCGAAATTTTCTTCAGTAAGAACTCACACGGATTGACGAACGGTTCCAACGGACCTACACTTGATACGAAAGCGTGTATTGATGGATTCAGAACCAATTCCTTTGTGGGCACAGAAGAGTACATTGCACCCGAGGTGATCAGAGGGAAAGGCCATACCAGTGCTGTCGATTGGTGGACACTTGGGATCTTCATTTACGAGATGTTGTATGGAACCACGCCGTTCAAAGGAAGAGACCGCAAGAAGACATTTGGAAACATTTTGAAGAAAGACGTCAAGTTTTTAGACACCCAGTCCGTCTCTTCCCACTGTAAGAGTTTGATCAAGAAGCTTTTAATAAAGGATGAGACCAAAAGATTGGGTTCCAAGACTGGAGCATCTGATGTCAAAAACCACATGTTTTTCAAGAATACGCAATGGGCGTTGTTAAGAAATCAGAAACCACCAATGATCCCTGTGCTTACCAAGGCTAAGAAGCAAGATCCACCGCCATCTACTCATTTCGAAAGCGAAGAAGCTAGCCGAGGTAAGCAAGAAGAGCCACCCAAAGAACAAGACATTACCACTGCCAAAAGTGCCAACTCTGATAAAAAGGACCCCTTTGCCAATTTTAGCTCGGTGACGTTGAACTACAGTGAGAGTGATTTGCAAGATCAAACCCTCCAGACGCCAGATAATGCGGTTTACACCAGTGTATCGTACACCATGACCAGCAAGAGTGTAGTGAGTCCCAGGAAACAGAAGGGGTTCCTTCAAAGGTGATTCTTGCTGAAGATTGCATTCTGTTCATTTTAAAAGTATACTCATTTCAATTCTTCTTAGCCATTTGTTTAATATTTAACGGCCTAACTGTAAGTGTAGAGGCGTAGTGTGAGAGTGCTGAACGTGTAGAATCAAATGGTTGCAAGCATGCTAAACTTTTTAGTGGAAGCATATTAGTTGATTCTCAATAGTAGTCATTTGAGACTAAAGATTTATTAGAATAACCTGAATAAGTGATTTAAACCATGTTACTTGACAGTAATGTGAACTTGGAGCGACTTGAAAGCACATCACCGGAAAGTAAGGCTTTTGAATGAAAGAACTGAACTACAAATTTCATATCTATAGTGTATTGGAGTATAAAGAAAGCAAACGAAGTAAACCCATGACCGAAATTCATAATAATATCATAACAACTTAGCAGCTGACCAAGTCAATGACTCCCAATTCAACAGCAGAACATTGGGCAGCAACGTTTTCGTCATACAAGTTATAGAAATCACCAGATTGACATTGGTAGAAGGTGGTTTGGTCTCCCAAAGCCAACAAACCCTTATCAGTCACAGACCAACCAGCAGCGTAGATGGAACCAGCTTGTGGAGGAGGACCGTCGAATTGGAATTGTCTGTTGGCGACAATGGCACCAATTCTACCCTTGGAATCGGTCAAAACGGAACCGTTCAATTGCATGGTCAAGGAGTTGTCAGTGAGACAAGCTTTGGCGATGGCGTTGTCGTCTTCGACGGCAGCAGTTTGTTCTGGTTGTTGGACTTGGCCATCGGTGATTTGGGAAGCGACACCAACGGTTTGGGTGGTTTGGTGTTGGATTTGGCCGTCACCGATTTGGTTGACAACAGATGCAGTTTGGTGTTGGATTTGACCATCGCCGATTTGGTTAACAACAGAAGCGGTTTGAGCGGTTTGATGTTGAATTTGACCGTCACCAATTTGGTTGACAACAGAAGCGGTTTGGGCAGTTTGATGTTGAATTTGACCGTCACCGATTTGGTTCACAACAGAAGGAGTAGCAAGGGTTTCGGAAGTTTGCTTTTGGATTTGGCCATCACCAATTTGGTTGACAACATCTCTTTTAGCAGCAGCAGTTGTAGCAGGAGCTTCAGCTGAAGAAGCAGCAGAAAGAGTCTTGATTTGAATACCAAACTTGGCAGTGTGGTCAGTGGATGCACCAGTTGGAGCAGAAGCAGATGGAGTCAAGGTGGTCCATGGCTCAGAAGGCACATAAGCAGCAAGAGTGGTGGCAGCGAAAACGGAAGCAAAGATGTATTTCATTGTAATTTTATGTTGATTGTATTGAGTTGCAAGCTGAGACGATTGTTTGCAGTGATTGTTGATGATAAAAACATTGGAAGCAATGGGATACCACCTCCTTATATACCTCAGGATCCAAATGTACAATCAGGTGTTGGAAGCCTTTGATCCCATACAAACATAACTCATGGCTGGGTGTAGTCATACAATTTCCCCGGATGAAAACAAACAAAGTGCTTGTATACCCCTTAAAACCAGTTATTTATATGATTCATGCTGGCTATCAATACCCTTTGGGTTAAGAAATGGCTGGCGTCATCGGAAGTGCCATTAATTTCAGGTGTTTGATTTGGCTGCAAACCTGGTTAAAATGAATTCCGGGCGAAACAAATGGCTGGTTTACGATATCCGAGGGTAAATTTTTGAGTGTAAATTTAACAAAATGAGTGTTGATTCTACAAAATGAGTGACATTTTTAGCAAGGTCGTGCGCGAGTGTTTTGTTGTGTCAACAGATTTCTGGTTCCCAAACCAGCAATGTTATTACGTGAGGGCTCTGCGGACGAATCTAAGAATAGATGGTTTCTTATTTTTAGATTCGGGGCTTATACACGGTCATTTGGGTGTTTGCTTAGGCTGTGAAAGCTTCTGTGATTGAGGAAAGATTTTTACGAGTAATTGATAAAGGTATTAGCGAATTGAGCTTGGATCCTCTAATTTGACTTACTTGAAAACCAATTCAGCTCATATGAGCACCTGTTTTAAATTGATGTAAACGACTCTTCTTGACCGATCAAAAAACCCCTTCTAAATTGATTCAAACCACAAATATGAATCTTAAAGTGTCTCTTTCTGAGCGCCTTCGAGCTAATATTCTAAGGTCTGATTTGTTAGAAGTTAGCTCACAAATTAACTTAACTAAACTGAGTCAGCTTTAGAACTACACAGTTCTGACCTAAATAATTCCACAAACTTAAATTTCACTTCTATCTTCTTATTGTTTTGGCACTATATTCTAAGACCAGAACTATTCGTAGTCAACTCCGAATTAACTCATCGAAACTCGACCAGAGTAGTTCTTTCGACTATAAAGTCTAATGCACCGATCTGAAACATCCCACAAATATTGATTGATGATTTTCCTTCTCTCCATTTCGAACCAATACTGCGCTATCTGGTTTTTCCTCGGAATGTCTCACAAATAAAGTCTATCTAGATACTCATCTGATTAACTGAAAGTGTTTTGGCTATAAAGTTTAATGTAAGCCCACAATGTCAACTTTGCGGCTTACTTGGTACGTACATATCCTTTTTTCGTACTCAACGTTTGCAGATCTTCACATCATTTGTCACGTCCTGGTATTTCGACTCAGCGTCGTTACTCGCTGCCGATCACCTGGTGTTGTAGATCTCGCCTAAATTTCCCAAATTAAGCACAACAAATAGACACATTGGGCTGCCATGTATACACAATAGGTTGGTCCAAGGCACAATCGGGACAATAAAACAATCACTGTGGTGCTCAAACGCAGCTTATTGTGATAATTGAACTGATTTACTATTTTCAATTGTTAAGAAGTGAGCTAAGCTTCTTGTTGGGGTCCATGTGACAGTAGCAAATCCCAACTTATGCATAACATGTACTGTGCTCCGCATACTATGGTGCCGTGTTGATTGTAAGTTCTAAGCCTTGCAGGTTTATTTTCCAGGTCTTGCATTTTGCAATCCATGACTTGCATTGAGTCGATTTTGTAATGCCTGGTGCACGACCTGCAGTATGGCCCCAAAATATTTTTTTTCACTGTTCACTGCCACACCGGTAATTTCGGAACCATGGTGACCCAGAACGACGTGGATGCCTTGGTAGCATGGGCAGTAGCCAACGGGTCATACGTGGCTGAAAACGTTGACTTCCAGTCCTGTTCTGACGGCGGAATTCGTGCTGTTTATTCCGGAGAAATAGCTGATCGAATTCTTAAAGTATCGGAAAATGTCCTGATCACTCCCGAATTGGCTGCAAATGAGTTGGCAAATACGTTTGGCACGGTTGAAGTGAGTCAAATGCTGAAGCTCAGACTCTTTATTTCCAAGCTTCGTTTCGAAAACAGCACCAACCCGAGTTTCTTTCTGCCTTTCATCAAGTGTCTTCCGACAAGCAAGCAGCTCAACGTGCCGTTCTTTTGGAATCAGGAAGAGAGACTTTTGTTGCAAAACACCGATGCGGAGCATCATTTGACCAACAATCTCTCCTCGGTGGTGCAAGAGTGGCACGAAGCTGTCAAGTCAATAGATGCAAAATCATCAATAACTTTCGACAAACTCCAACAAAACCCAGACTACTGGTACGATCTCTTGGAATCCAGTTGGCTAGATGTCAAGGCTTTCGTGTGGGCACATTGTATCTTAACTTCCAGAGGATTTCCTGCGAAACTCGTGGATTCATCCCAGGACTGGAATACACCAATGTTGGTGCCCCTATTGGACTTATTGAACCACAGCAATGATGCCAAGGTCAGGTGGTCCCAAGCCGAAGAAGATGGCGCTAAGTACATCACTTTTGAGAGTCTTTCGCAGCCGAATGACTCCAGTGAGTTGTTCAATGATTATGGTGTCAAATCCAATTTGGACTTGTTATTTGGATATGGGTTTGTCTTGGATAAGAACAGCAACGACAGCACTACGATCTCTCTCGATGTTGGCATGGATGTGGTCAGCAAGGCCATAGAACAAGGCGTGGATATTCCCAAGCAAAGCCAGCAGACATTTTCCATCACCAACGAGGCTCCACTTGACGAAAACTTGGTGAAAGTGGTGCAAGTGATGGTGCAAGAGGAGTACGAGCATCCTTTTGGGGCCAGGACCCGTTTGCAGGCGTTGCAACAGCTCGAAAGCCCACTTTTGATGAAGATCCAGCAGTTCAAGGCCAAAGCTAAGAACAGCTTGAACGTGGATTCTTCTGTCAGCCAGACTGTCAAAACGTACAAGAACAATCAGAGAGTTTTGATGTCCAGGGCATATGAGGAGGTTCTCAGACAGTCCAAGGCGTTGATGGTGGACAAGAAGCCTTTGTCGTTTCAGAAACAAGCATATAAGCAAGACAAAGAGTTTTCTCAAATGGTTGAGTCGTTCTATGGCTTCAACACACTCAAGGAAGCCCAAGAGCGTGACTTGTACGACTACTTGGTCGTGTTGTATATTCTCAAACAGGGGGTTGCAGAGGATGGGCTTTTTGCATCCAAATTCAGCAAGTTCAAGCAGCTCATAAGTGCTGGGGTGGACATAGAGTTGCAACTGTTGTACAGCGAGAAGATGAAGATTCCCAAACTTGCTAAGCAGTATGGGCTTGATGGGTTTAGCGTTGAAAACTGGCTCATCGCTGACAAAGTGTACGATGCCAGTGTTTTTACCAAGAACGTCAATGGGGAGACATTCATGTTCAGGGAGTAATGGAGAGGCACATTTGAAAAGTGTCCATGTATTCATCAATCAGAGGGAGAGCAATATTTTGGTGCTTTGTTCGTCAATTGAAGGAAGAGGGTGTTATTTTATGATTACGGATACAGATTGGTAAATTGATAAGTAAAACCCTTTCAGTCAAAGACTATTGATCAAGCAGACATTGATGACCCAATTTTGACCGATGTTATTGGTGGTTTTGACTACAAGAAGTGATCAATAACAAATATCGAGAACATAAAACACGGTAATTAGTGATAAACACCAAACAAGTTCGCTACAAAGCATAAGCATAAACATTTATAGTACATTCAATAAATAATTTCAATAAATAAGTAATAAATAAGTATAATGAGTGATGGTCAAAACCACCACTACAACTCATCGTGGCCAGCCTTCTCTTTAAGAAGCTTTTCGATCAACTTCTGGTCAACACCATTGGAAATGTCTGTTTTCCAAGTTCTCAAGGGAGTAAACGCTCCTGAAGCACTCTGATATTCTTTAAATCCTTGGACGATTCTTTCCTGGTTGGCAGCCACGAAAGGACCATGTTGAATAACCTTTGAGTTGAGCTTTTGTCCCCCAATAAGAACAAAATTGGCTGCAACACCATCGGCATCCACAGAGCCTTCAATTGCGTCACCGTCTTGGTTGAAAAACACAGAATTGTATTGCTCAATCTTCTCGCCGTTGATGTTCAATGATCCACTGAGAATGTAAAGAAAACAGTTGAAGTTTTGATCGACCTTCTGGTGGAAACTTCCGCCAGGCAAGATGTTATAATGGTAGTAGTTGATTGGTGTGTAAGCCAAGTCAGCCAAAGACTTGACGCCGTAAGCCTCACCACTGATGACTTTCACTGTGACTTTGTCATTAGGTTTAGCAATTGGGATCTCATCTCTTCTCAAATCACGATAACGTGGCTCTGATTCTTTGAGTTCGTCGGGCAAATTCACCCACAATTGCATTCCCACAATGTTCTTCCCGTCAGGCTGGGCCACAGGCATTTCACTGTGGACAATTCCTTTGCCAGCGGTCATAAATTGGAGATCACCTTCGTTCAACACCGACAAATGGCCCCTGAAATCCTCGTGAGCCATTTGTCCCTGTGTCACATAAGTCACGGTTTCCTGGCCCAAATGTGGATGTTCAGGAAACCCAGCTTCGGGCGAAACGTTGAAGTGGTCTAACATAAGGAAAGGATCAAAGTTTCTGATTTTCATTGTTCCGATGGAACGACGGACTTTGGCACCAACGCCCTCGCTTTGTTCGAAAGCAAGAACTGTGCGAAATATAGTACGGAGAGACACCATTGTTAAGTTATTGTAAGTTAAAAATAATAGAGATTTCGATTAGAAACTGGCACTTGAAGGATATTTATACCTCATCAGTTGGAATGAAGGTCGCAAAAATGTCGCGTTTCTTAGTAATTCTCATTACTAAAATTTATGTCATGATTACATTTGGCTGGGGTAAGCTTGAAAGTGCGACATTGGGTTTAGTCAGAATTAATAACAGTATTGAGAATGTTGCAATACAACAATTAGTAAGAGCTGGTTGGAACCCTATAGAAGGGTATAGAAGTGAATGAACATGTCAAATAGCGAATCAATGGTGATAGCTGCAAAAGCCATGCATCGCATACGTTAAGATTGGCAATAGGCGCGATTAGCTAACATGACAGTGCTTAATGCGTCGGATAAAATGCAAAGCAGGAAACATCGCCAATCGAAAGCCAACAGGTTTGTGGGGTCGAGTTTAAGATTTGTTTCAACGGCATGCGCTCCAACGTGTGAACTAAAGATGGATCTGACCGATTTGCGGTGCGGCTAAATCTTACTCAGGGTTATGCGTCAGATCAAAAAGGCCGCGAATTGAGTTCTTGTTTGATCGGACCAGTATTGAATTTATAAGCTCTATTGATACAACAGGGTCCGTGAATAAAAGGTTCTACACATGAGGTACGAGAAAAAAAAAACTCTAGGGCAAACCAGAGCGGAATGTGGAAACAAAAACATATTGTTTGAAGACGTATTTCCGGAGAGTCAAATGATTGTCGGGCGCCACCAAGACAATGCATTATTGTTACAAGTTTCGGTTGAAGGTTGGATGATTGTTTCCGTACCCGAAATATTACTACTTGAATTACACGGCTTTTTGCAAAAAAAAAAACAGGAGACGCACAGAGCTCCAAATGCATTGTCACTTATTCAGATACGAATATTTGCTAAATCACAAAATAGCATCAAATGTGGAGATATTTAACGAGGAATCGAGAAATTTTCCCACTAAAACTTAACTGAAAACGGGATTGTATGCAAGACGAAGGGCATGATTTCTTGCTTGATCATGGGCCAAGGGAAGAATAGTAAGTAAAGATACCCGTGCTGCATAATATATTTGTAAAACATTAAGAATTAATGCAGGTCATGGAAAAAACAATTTGGAGCCATGCAACTTCATGCATACATACCGAACTCCAATTATGTATGTAAGGGTATGTATGCTGCAAACTTTGGGTATAGAAAAAAAAATTGCATTTTCCAGCACATTCGTTACCCTCAAAACCGATCACACATAGCTCGCCCTCGCCCAAAGCTATAAAATAATAAATTATTAATCTAACCCCCTATTGTGTATTATTTGTTCCAGTTTTGTACAATATGAAGGAGTTAGTTTGAATAATTATCATCTGTGGGGGTTCATAAATTTAAAATCCTTCTTTATTAAACAATAGATGTGTTAACGGTAACTAACTTGTTATGTAGAGATTACCTTTGTTAAACTAGGCCCCAGTTGAAAATTACATCCACAGCTGTTTTAAAACGAGGATCACTATTTACGAGATTATAATCGATACTGAAAATTATATTTAATGCAACAATTTCCCTCTGAACATAAGGGATTTTTATAAAATTTTCTTGTAAACGTCATACATTAAAGAAAATATCGATTATTATCATACTTCAGTATTTTTTTCGGATAGTGGTGGTTGTTTAAAAATTAATCAGGTGAAATTTTAATCATTCATAGCGACCTTAACCCCATTAAATTTTAAAATAATTGATCATTATAACACCTGACTGTTCGAAAAGTTGTTATTCACTCATTTATATATAAGAACTCTTGCACTTATTTTCTATTCCTATTTATTAATATTGAACATCTTGTCATACTCATTATGATAATTCACCAGCTGAATAACTTTTGAATTATATTCCTTCATTACATCGTGTTGATAGAATATGACTTCTGAAAACAACCTTCCAGATAATCTTCTAAATTACTCGTCTGTGCTACCGCAAGACGAATCTAATCAAGTTCCTCAATCGTATCCACCTACTCACATGTCTGAGTACTCAAGTCATCAACATCTTCATCATCATCATCCTCTTCCTCCTAATGTGGCACCTTCTTCCCATTCTCATGTCCCCAATTCTACCGCCACTGGCTTTCCACTCCAATCACCTTTGGAGCCTATTAGCGAATCATATCCTCCTCCTCTACCGTCTCTGAAGTATTACAAACCTCCACTTCCATCCATGCCTCAACAAAATTCCTCCCAAAATCATCAACTTCAACCTCAAATCCAGCAATCTGGCTCCCCTCAACCAAGAACTGCTATAACACCTTACGGACAAACTCAAATGATCAACGAATTTCCCGAAAACTCCCAATATTATCCCCCTGTAACATTTAACCCATTGTATAACACCACCATGCTCCCTCCCATGAATCAACTGATTGCTAACCTTGCAACATCAAATCAACCACTTCCTAATGAACTACATCATAAATACATGTTTGGAGAATTGGATCCACTCTCACAGCCTGCTCAACATCAACTTCAAATAAATCAAGAAGCGTCATATCCTGGTTATACCAGTTCGATTCCATCCATTGGAGGAGCTGAATCATTAGCTGTTAATGGTATAGCTTCTCGTGGAAACAGTTTAGGTAGCTTTGAAAGTGCTTCGCTGATGAGTAGTGGCAATTCTACAACTAATGCCCTTCCCAATACTAATAAGAAAAAGAGAAGAAGTACTTCTTCGACTTACGACATGACCCCCGAAACCGCTGCTAGAAATCGTTGCTCGATTTGTAACAAACAATTCAAGCGTCCCTCATCTTTACAGACTCATATTTATTCTCATACTGGAGAGAAACTATTCAGATGCCCTTGGCCTGATTGTGGTCGTTATTTCTCAGTTAAATCCAACATGACAAGGCATACGAGATTACACGAAAGAGACGCTATGAAAGAGCAACAACCATATCATTGAACTGGTCACGATCACCAACTATAGTAAAATGATTTGCGGTGGCATTGTATGAAGGATCGGCGATTATTTTATAGGATATTTCACAAATTTAATATTTAATCAATATAATCTTCTTCAAGTTGAAAGATTCGTAAATCCGCTAGCTACGCTAACATGTCACGACAAAATTTGGACAATTCCTTTTTTTATGTCAGCAAAGATACGCTCTCGTGATTCATTTCAATCTCTAAGAAGATGTAGTCAGTTTATTTGATTTATTTTGTATGCGCCTTCGGCTCGTCATGCATTGTGCATGTGCTTTTCAATTCTTTTTTTTTTTCTACACATTGCCTAGTTTATTATTTTATATTCTGCGATTTTCGCTTTGCTCCTCACTGTTCATCACACCAACACTGTGCATAATTCTATATTTGGACCCTTGCTATCAATAAAACATGAAGACGTAAAAGAGAGATGTCGCCACAAGATATATGTATCTAATGTTGAACTCGGCACATGCCAATACTACATTATGCATAATTATAATTTGTAGATCCCTGCACCTTACTCTATTCTTCGATTAAAGTACTTCGGTAATTTAAAGTCTTGACACCTGTACACCTCGCAAATTTGAATTTTAAAACTTTAACCCCCAAATTGGGGGACCTCAAATAACTCCCCCAAATTCGATTTTTTGGGGAATCTATTTTAATGTTAAATCCACTCCGTACACCAGCACTTTATACCCCCCGTACATATTCAGCATCAAACATCCGTACATATACACATCCGGACACCACGCACCAACCAACCAAATTAAAGCTTTTATTTATTACGAAAATTCTTACTACATAAGCAATATGGCCGGACACATCGCCAGATACATTCGTCATGCCCCAGTGGCACATCCACACGTTGATGCCAAGATAAAGTGGGCCTCCAAGTTGTTGGGAGCCACCATGTGGTTTTACATTTTTTACAGAGTCAAAGAAGATGGACCAGTTATGTTTGGTCAGAAATTACCATTTGAACATCATTGATCATGTATTATAGTTAGTCAATCAACATTATTTATACCAAGTGTAGGATTTGGGCTTGGAGATGAATATTACGTGGGTTTTGGGGACCCGATTGATTCGCAATGGGCAATGAGAGAAATGAAGATCTTGATAGTTTAAAGAATTCGTCAGGTTGATGAGTGGTTGAGAGGAGGATTACAAATGTGAGCGAACTTCTATCTCTTATAAGGCTAGTTTAACTCGTCATGGATACATTTATTTGGCAAGAAATATTCGGGTTTCCAATACCTTTGATGGAATAGGAAACTTTGAATCAGAATCAGATTTCAACATGCAGAAAACCTCATCTAGCTCTTCCTCTTCCTCTGAAAGGTCTTGATCGTCCCCTTCCCCTTCCACGGCCCCTCCCCCGGCCTCTGCCCCTGGTCACAGTATCCAACAACCGGTTTGCCCGAGATAAGTTATCTTCGTAGTCTTCTTCTTCGGGCTCTTCTTCTTCTTCGTCCTCATTTTTATCTAGCAAAACCGATTTCTTAGCTCCAGTTTTGGGTGAATACTCTATGGCATTGAATGACCTATCCCCATAATCTTCTTTGTCTCCATTTCCGGTTCCATGTATAGTGGGAGCTTCCGACTTCTTGAATTGGAAATTAAAACCCTGACTACTACAATAGTCTAACTTGAAATTTCCCTTTGGCGTCAATTTGAAGATCATTACATTATGATTATCATCGTCGTCTTCATTGTCATCTTCTTCGTAGCCATCGATTAAATGATCGCATAGGTTAAAGTGCCAAAGGTTATAATAAGCTGCGAAATAGTAATCGTTGAGCTTTCTCAATATTTGCTTATTGGTTTCGAATTCATCTTCGTAGTTGCCATCGTTCAACGATAACAGAACTATTTCATCTATCGAATCGTTGATTGAAATTGGAATCTTGTCAAATAAATTAAGTCCAATTTCGATAAGCTCTTTCAATTCAACTTCATTTTCTAATAGTTCATTGATATGATCCTTCACTATTAGCCACAATTCACCTAGGATCATTCTTAATCTCGAGAACTTGGATCGGTAATTTTCGATATAGCCAGCCGAGCCACCCATACTATCGACAAACCCCATACCGTTACCCATAACAGGGTATCTGAAGTGCAATCCTTGACTTATGGTGAAATCAGCATTAGTGATGATTGATAAGTGTTCCAACAAGGGAGTTTTGATGACTGGAGCATAGGATATAAATATATTGATGATTGAGCGATTATCGTTCTTTTGTTTGTCTAATTGTTGTTGGTTTTTCATGTTAACGTACAATTGAGCGATTTGTGTTAAAGTGATCCATAAATCGCCGATTTTACCATTGATGTTGGCAAATTCAACCTTCCCGTTGTCGAACAAGCTGTGGATCTTGACGTTACCGCCCAAACCGTAGAGTCGTATTGTGGGAGAGGACTCAGTTGGGCCTGGGATATCATGATGACTCAAGTGGTCTATTAAGAAGAGATTGGGGATGTTGTACTCGCCGGACTGAAACTTGTCGATGACCTGAGGGTCGTCCAAGGGTCCGTATGTGGTGTAGACTGGACAAGGAAGTTTTTTAGATCCATTTAAGTACTCTTCGAGTTGGGAAATGGGGTTATCAGCCAACTTTTCCGTGAACTCGGTGAATTCGTTGTTCAATTGTGACGTTGACAAGTTAGAGGAGTTGGATATCGTGCTCAAGTTGTTCAATTCGTCCACGAGATGTTTGTCCAACACCAGAGAGAATGCCACAATCTGTTTGAGGTAGTTGACGTCTTTGTAAGTGTTGATGGAGTCCGAGTTCCAGAACCCGAAGTTACCGGTGTGAACGATGTAGTCAACAGCCTTGGACTGGTGGATTTGGAGGAGAGAGTCGAGGTTTCCCAGCACGTCAGAGACTGCTAAAAGGCGAGACATGGAGATTGGGTGGGTTTCGAGCAGGAGTGACAGGGAGTTGGATAACTGGTGATTTTTGGTTTATCGATGAGCGAGATAAACGTTGAGTAATAGGGTATTTGGATGATAAGGAGACAACTTCTGGGTGATTTTAGAGAATTTAGCTCTGGTGTTTTAGAGAATCTAGCTCTGGTGTTTTAGAGAATCTAGCTCTGGTGATGATGAATTGAAATGATAAGAGCGGCAATTGATAATCAACGGCAAATGGGTATTCGATATGGTGATTGCGCTTGGATTTGTCGGCCCAGATGTGATTGACGTCTGGTATTGATAATTTCCGTACAATGGTATTATTGGTTATCGGGAGAATTGAAGGTTAATGACAGTTAATTGATTGAACGAAGGACAGCTGGCTTTGTTGATGAAATTCGATTAAACGATATTTGAGGATTACCACGGTGAAACCCACTGTATCTGTCGAATCAGCACTTTGGCTCTGGTCAATGGCAGCTGCTAAACTGTGAAAAGTAGGAGGATAAAGATAAAGTGGTTAAAATAAGCTGATGTGAAATTACGCGCTGGTTTTTCTCCTTTAACTACTCCTTCTTTATCGGAAGCTGTTTATTCTCGACACTGAGGTTGATTTCTGGCCGAGGACTACAGCTGAGCATAGCCAGTGTCTTGCACGAGAGTTGTGTTGAAAAGAAAGCTTGCCACTTGATCCGCTGGGCGTACAGGTTGAATAGACCAATCGATAATTAGGATATTTGAATAAGTGCTTGTTGAGGTGAGCTATAACCGATAGTTCATAGTTGATAAGCGATAGTCCATAGGTGATAAGCGATAGTTCATTGTTGACCGATAGCCCAAACTTGCAACAGCGTTGGTTGATTCGAGAACAGATTGTTGGATCATACAATCAACAGAGAGGAGTAGAACGAATACTTGATACTGACACTTGATACTGACACTTGATACTGATACTTGTTACTTGGTACTAATACTTGGAACTTGATACTGATACTTGGTTCTTGACACTGATACTTGCTACTTGTTACTTGATATCTCAACTGTTTCTGACGGTGCTATTTGTCACATTCATCCATCATATCCGAGCTGCTATTTGAATCTTCCACTAGTTACTTGATACTGATCCTCCGACTCCTCCGACTGTCGACATCTCATAATTGCATCTTTCAAACTTGGTCCTACTCGCTTCCAAACCTTCAAACTTCATTCTTAAACTCTACATCTTATTCAAGACTGAATCAGGGACTCGACCAAAATCTTATCCCGCTCCAAATTCATTTCAATCCAATCCTACATCTGAGCTGAATCAAATTCAATACTTGACATTTGAGCTGAGTCAAATACTCCACATTTAAACTGATCCAAGCCAGTGTTTCTGACGCCCCATTTCCTCCTAATCCTGGCATCCAAAATCATTCTTGGGTATTTGATATTCAGCATCAACTACACATTTATTATCATATTGAACATTCTTTGTTGACCTTTCCTTTTGTTTCCTGGTACTTCACTACTTGTACTCCACTACTTGATATTTTCCTGCTGGGAGTCTGTTTTCATCACTCATTGTCACATTCTTTCTGATCATACCCTTGCTCTCCATTGACCTTTTCTCCATTGGCCTTTTCTCCATCGAATCTCTTTCCCCATCATCGCCACATGATCACAGAACCCTCAGAACGCCTCCGAAAGGCCGTCATCCAAGGAAATCTCCCCATCACCCAACGGCTCCTCGCCCGTTTCCCCGAGCTCTGGCTCAACCCAGACCCGGCCCACAACGGCTGGTGCAATCTCCACTACGCCTCGTACCACGGCAATTACCTCGTGTGTTTCCACCTTGTCAAAATCTTCCACCCCAAACTCTGGGCTGCCTCTGACATGCTAGCCTTTGACTCATCCTCCGTTCTCCATCTCCCCATGGTCCACCACCACTCGCAGACTTTGCACTATCTTCTCCAGGAGTTCCCTGGCACCTTCTGGCTCGACGCTCGTGGCCCTGGCGGCCAGACGCCGCTCCACGCCAGCTGTGTCCACGGATTCCGCGAGGGGACCAACCTCATGTTGGAGTTTGGTGCCAAAGTCGACATCCCCGACGACAACGGCGACACCTGTCTCCATCTCGCTTTCCAGTACGGCCGTGCCGACTGTATTCGTGTGATTCTCCAGCACCTTCTCGCCCGGCCGTCGTTCGATTACGCTGCCTTCGAGGCCGTGCGAAACAAACGGGGCTACCTGGCGGCCGAATGTGCCTATTCGTTTGCCATGGTGGACGACTACGCGGCCGACAAGGCGTTTTTCTCGACCCACGCGCCGCTGCTTGTGCTGCCCGACTTGGCCTCGCTCGCCAGCCCAGCAGCGGTCGGCCCGGCCAGCCCAGCGGCGGCTTCTCCCGCCAGCCCAGTGGGCCCAGCCCCGGCCGGCCAATCCACATCTCCAGCCGCCAGTCCAGCCGGCGAAACCGCGCCCGCCGCCGACACCTCCGTGCGCAGCGTGCGCATCGCGTCGGGCCGTGCCCACTCGCAGTCGCTCCCCACGTCCACGGCCCCAGACTTGGGCCAATCCCTGGGCCCATCCCTGGGCCCGTCCCCGGTCCATGCCTCGGCCGCCCCGGCCGCGCGCAGGCGCGCCAACACAACCATGTACCGTCCGCCGCCCGCCCCACTCGCGCCCAGCGCGGGCCTGGCACACTCGCCCGACTTGGGCCCACGCACTCCGCCGGCCACCGCGCGTGCTCCGTCGCTCAAGTCCGTCACCATCTCGCCGTTGGTACGTGGCTCGCTGGCCAACGACGCGCTCCCGCCGTCGCCCGACGCCCCGTTCCCTCGCCGCACAGACTCGTTGGACTCCTTGCCGCTGTCGCGCCGCAAAATCCTGACCATGTCGCGCCGCTTCAGCAGCAGCGGGCCCCAGCCGGGCCAGCCCGCCCCATCGGCCCAGCCCGGCCCAGGCGAGTCGCCAATTTTGCGCAAGTCAAAATCAACCAACGCAATGACAATGGTCCCTGTGACGCCACAGGCCTCGCGGGCCCCGTCGCTCCGCCTGGCCTCGTCGTCGCTGCTGCTTCTGCCCATCAGCAGTACCCGTTTATCGCGGACCAGCTCCACCGGTTCGTCTGGCTCCGTCAGCACAGTGCACGACGGCCGTCCGGCCGTGTCTGCCAGCAGCGTCAGCTTCCACCGCGTGCGGTAGCACGGTGGTACTACTTCATACGATAGCGTCCACTTTTCGCTGGCTTATTCATCACCAGTTGGTCCAAGTCGAAATCCAGTTCACGGTTGGTTCATTCTTGATTAGATATTCTCAGCCTCTTCGTCGAGAGATATAACCCGACGGTATTCATGCCTCATCTGAGAGATACAGATCTATCGGCATTCACCGTCCTTCTTCAATGGGGACTCTGTGATCGTTTGAGTGAGACAAAATCAAGGCCAATCCACCGGGATACACAGTCATAAATTGCAGCTTCGGTACCTGCAACACAATCATTTCATAACTAATAGACAAATTTAGTATTTAGCACATAATTCAGTTTAATACCGTAGAAGAGTCCTGCTGCAAAATAGAATTCGGGAGCATTAGTTGAAACCCTTGAGTCAATGAAAAGTTGTTGCCTCAAACCACACAAACAGCACATTTTCATTGCTGCAAATGAACCAACAAATCATGAAGGAATGAAATTTCGTAAAGAACCAACGAATGACAAGGGAATGGGATTAGTGAATCAGAAGGAAATGATTTTTTGTGAATTATTCGTATGTACTAACTAACTTTTCAGTAAAAGTTCCGGTTAACGTTCTTCCTTTACATGTTCTTGATTCGGTCCTTTATGTTCCTGTGATGTCCTTCATCTTCATGTATTTTTCTCGTTAACAAATGTATTCTAGCATTGAAAATAAAAGAATACTTTTAAAGTTGTTGGCTTCAAAACATCAATTGCTGCAAAAAATCCGATTCCTGCAAAACATCAATGAAATCTTCATTTAATCCCATTTTTCGTAAATCTGAGCCCCATCTCAATTCCGAATTACTTCAAGTTCCTTTTCTTTCTCCTCTCTCCTCTTCACCATCCTCTCTCTCCTTTTCTACATTATCCCTTCTCTTTTCACCATCTGCTCTCTTCTTCTCCATCATCATCATTATCCACCCGTACACCACCTCCATAATTTTTCACTCGCGTATACCCCCAAAACCAACCACTTTCTTCCCCCAGCAACATGAAACGAACACAGCCGAGCATCTCGCGGTTCTTTCAGAAACGTCTGAAGCCCGTTGTGCTTCCCGTGGAGAAAGAAGCGATGCAAAAGCATCAAAACTCGGTGAAATCAACACTTTCCAACTTCACGCGTACTCCAGGTGAATCATCTTCAACTATTGACGAAAACACCAAACCAGGACCTGGTTCAGATGATCCAGGAACCACGACAGCTTCCAAGTCCAATGCAAGGTCAATTGCCAAACCAAATCCCAGCTCAAATCTCAAATCAAATCCCAAAACTCCTTCTAAATCAGCCAAATCCACCAAATCAAAACTCACTCCATTGGAATCACAGTTCATAAACCTAAAAACCCAGCACAGAGACAAGCTCCTCGCCATACAAGTTGGATACAAGTACAAGTTCTTTGGAGAGGACGCTGCAATCGCCTCCAAAGTGCTCAACATCATGCTTATTCCAGGAACCATCGCATTCGACGATTTGCCAAATGGAAAATTCGCCTACAGCTCAATTCCAGACAACAGGCTCCACGTTCACTTGCAACGGCTCCTCAGCCATGGCTACAAGGTGGCAGTGGTCAAGCAGACGGAGACCGCGGCCGTCAAGTCCATGGAGGGCACCAAATCTGGGCTCTTTGAGCGTAAAATCACCGCCATTTACACCAAGGCCACCTATATGGGCGACGAGCTCACCACCGGCGACACCGCGGGCCCGAAGGTGCCGGACGACGCCGTGGGCGACTACATCATGTGTGTGCACGAGCTAGGGCACCACGAGATTGCCGTGGTGGCTGTTCAGCCGGTGACTGGTGATATCGTGTGGGATGTGTTTGAGGACGGAGAATCCCGTGAACAGCTTGAGGCCAGACTTGTATCGCTTGTACCAAGTGAGGTGTTGGTTGCTGGAGGAAATGGCAATTCATCCACTGATAATGACGCTTCGATTGACAATTCTTCCACTAAAAAATCTTCCACCGATGGTTCTTCTGATGCCCCTTCCAACGGATCTTCCTGTGGCTCTACTTCCTCTCCCACCATCCGCTGTATTCGTGCCAGCTGTCCAGCAGAAACCGCCATCCACGAAACAGCCCACCAAATGGCTGCAAAAACCACAAATGCCCTGCTCAGCCACTACAAACAACACCATCCAAAGCTTCTCACGTGTGTCAGTGTTCTTGCCAACTACCTCGAGCAATTTGGCTTGCACACGGTGTTCTCCATCACCGCCAACTTGCGCCCGTTTGGCCTGGGAACCCAGTACATGCTGCTTCCGGCCAGCACCGTGCGGTCGCTCGAGCTCTTCCGCAACTCGGCGGACCCGTCGTCCGAATTCGGCACGTTGGTTTGGCTTCTCAACCACACCACCACCCGAATGGGCGACCGGCTCTTGCGCAAGTGGATCGCCCGACCTTTGGTCCATTCGGCCAACATCAACGCCCGGCTCGACGCCATTTCAGACCTCTCTGGGTCTTTCAATCATTTGGTTGATACCTTGAAGAACCACTTGGCCGCAATTGGCAAAGCTCATTTGGACTTGGAAAAACTCCTCATCAAAGTCCACTACTCGGCCGCTCAGAGCTCGGAGCGAATTTCCAGGAAAGACGTTTATCTCATGTTGAAGTGTTTTCACGAGACGTTGCAACTCTTTCGGCAATTCCAAAAGTCCGAGGAATCCAGTTTGGCTGCAAAATTCCAATCTTCTCTTTTGAAGTCGGTGTTTTCTTCGCTATTTGCCCTCTCCAACGACCACGAAGAATTGGACTTGTTGTCCTTGATCAATCCCAGTGGTGCTTTGAACGATACCAATCCCATCGACCAGAAAACTGACTTTTTCCACACTGAATTGGCTGAGGAGTCACAAGAGCAAAACAGCCATTTGACCAAAGACATTGCAGCCCAAAAACTCATGATTGTCCAGATAGAACAAGACTTGGACTCCGAGTTGCTCAGCATCAGGAATCTCCTCAAAAGACCCCATCTCAACTACGTGTCCAACTTGAAGGAGACTCACTTGATCGAGGTCAGAAACGGCAAACAGGTGGATGCTCTCCCCAAAGACTGGCTCAAAATCAGTGGAACCAAGTCGGTTTCCCGGTTTAGAACTCCAACGGTTTCTCAGTTGCACAAGAAACTCCACTATCACCACGAATTGTTGTTGAAGACCTGCGATATCGCCTTCCATTCCTTCTTGAACATGGTCGACGACCACTACTCGTATTTCCGGTCCATCATTGACAACTTGGCCACCTTCGACTGCTTGTTATCATTGACCGCTTCGTCATTGACCGGGGCCAATTACTCCCGGCCCATCTTGGTGGATGGAGAACAGCAAATCTTCATCAAGAATGCCAGAAATCCCATCATTGAAAACCTCCCTTACAGCTACTCCGGCTACGTGGCCAACAACATTGATATCTCCTATTCCAAAGACAGAGTAGCCATCATCACCGGGCCCAACATGGGAGGGAAATCATCGTACGTCAAGCAGGTGGCTCTTCTCACCATCATGAGCCAAATAGGCTGCTATATTCCTTGTGACTCTGCCCATTTGAGCATCTTCGACTCGGTGTTCATGAGAATGGGTGCCTCAGACAACATCTTGAAGGGTAATTCTACTTTCATGGTGGAAATGATGGAAGCCGCCTCCATTGTGGCCAATTTTTCGTCCAAATCATTGATTATTCTAGATGAAATTGGCCGAGGAACTGGTACAAACGACGGGATAGCCCTCGCCTACTCCATTCTCAGATACTTGATCGAGGACCAAAAGAAACCACTCACCTTGTTCATCACTCATTATCCCTCGTTGCACGTACTAGAACAGCAGTTTCCAGGACAAGTTGCCAACTTCCACATGGGTTTCGTGGAGAAGGAAAGAGATCTGGAAAATGAATGGCCCGAAATCATCTTCTTGTACACTTTGGTGAGAGGTGTAGTGAGCAACTCGTACGGGTTGAATGTGGCCAAACTAGCTGGTGTTCCCACGGAAATCATCTCCACTGCTCATACCATAAGCGAGCGTTTAAGGAGGAATATCGAGTATCCTGTTTTATTGGAGAAGTTCAAGTTTGCATTGTCCGGCGATGATCTGAGTGCAGTGGAGAAGCTACTTGAATTGGTTGATGATATTTAGAGGGAAGAGACAAGAAGAAAGAAGAGAGGAAGAAGAAGAAAGAATAATAGCATAATCAAATCTACACACGAAGTCGAAGTATTTGGAAGCTTATTGAAAGTACCACAAGTTCAACTTGTAGCCAGTCTTCGAAATACCATTACAAATCACATTGCATTCCTTGAGCTTGATGAATATTTGTGATCATGATCGTCAACAAACTCATCCTTGCAATTGGACGAACAATGCAAATCGTATTTGCAATAAGAACTTTCATAAACTTATCATATCATATCCATCCTTGCAATTGAGAGTGAAATAGAATATATTTGCAATAAGATATCATAGATCTACTACTGTAACCAATACTTGATGAACATCTTTATTCTTGTACATTACTCTTGTGTATCTTTATGTAAAACTTATTTTATTTTACGGCCATTTTGCAGCCAATTTTTAAACAATGCAAAAAATCAACGGTTTGCGACCAACTTTTAACAATGCAAATTTATATACTTTGCAGCCAACCCCATCAACAGTAGCACTAGGGAAGATTCATCAACGACATTGAGCACTATGAACCAAATTATCACAAAAAAAGAATAGCTTACGACGTTGTTGTGCTTGGCTCTTCAAGTTTCTTGATCAAAAGTTTCCTTTAATCACCCTGATGAATTATGGTCAATTATTCGAATGCGCTCTCGATAATACTATCAAACTCCAGCTGAATACTTAGACCCTTGATTACAGTAAGCCGACGCGTACTTCTTCATCATCAGTACTCGAAAAAGAACTCTGCGCATGCCTTGTTGAAATCTTTGGGATTATCCAAGTAAATGTGATGACCCGCATCGGGTATGATTTGAAAGCGGGTTTTCTTGTTTCCCAATTGCTCGAGCTTCTCAGCACAGTAACGACCACCTTCTTTGTTCATCCAATCCTTGTCACCGTAGAGCCATAACGTCTGGACATTTGCATCGTGAAGATATTCGAGAAACCCTCGGTCACAGAGAGGAAGACGCGGCAAGATCTCATGGTTAATGAACTTGGTGATGGCCAATTCTCCTGACCCTTGGTACTGATTGAATATGGAGAAAGAATAATTATGCAATTTTAAAATCAAACCGGTGTTAGAATCCTCATCCGGCTTGTTGGACTTGAGGTTTCTAAATCTCTGGAACGACCAATATGACAAAATCTTTGAGTAGAACGGCCCGAGAAGCTGGAGGATCTGGAATGGCGACATGTTCCATTCCCAAATCTTACGCAACACCAAGTTTCTGGGAAATCGTGGTTTCCCAAGCTTCTCCCATAATGCCCGTAACTCATCGTCGACGTGGAAAGTGTCGTCGATGTGACCATCCCTTTGTTGTGTCACAAGCTCTTTGAGTGGATCACCGCCGGCGTGGTGGTTGAACTGGTATTTTTTGTTGTTGATGAGGCTGATATCGCTCGACTCTGTGCCCATGGGACTAATCATAATGAATTGGCTCACAATTGGTCCATCACCGTCGGTGGTGAACTGGTCATTGTACTTCATAAGATAGCAACTGCTCAAGTAACCTCCCATGGAGTGTCCTGCCAATTTGAAGTGACGGAGAGACCAGAATTTTCTCCAATTCTCCAACTTGTCAATGAACCAGTTCTCAATGTCGAGAATCTGGCCAATCTGATTCGCAAGGTTGGGAGGTTGTGGAATTCCAGTGAAACTCGATGGGAACTTGGTCCTGGACGAGTTACCGAACCCAGGCAAGTCCAAGACGTGAACAGCCAGGTGTGGGTAGGCCTTTGCTAGGGCCTCGAAGTTCTCGAGGAAATATCCCAGGGCCGCCATATAACCATGGATGACGACGATATCATGACGCGGTTTCAGCGTATCAGACTCGTTGATCAACAATAACTGGTGCACGTAGAAGCCCGGTTCCACTTCCACATCCACGAACTCTGCTGTGATGGCAGTGCCAGCCCTGTGGGACGAAGGCACGGCGCGTGGATCCACTGTTGCGGGAGACGCCACAGGCGGGATGAGGTATACGTCTTGTGACAAGACCGAGCGGTACAAGTCATATTCTAATCGTAAATTAGCCAATCGAGCTTTATGGAGTTTGGGGGGCGACGCCTTGGAGCTGTCGTGGGTCAACTGGGAAGACGAGTGCCACCAGTCAGCACATGAGTCCCACAAGGATATGGAACTTTGACGGGCAGGTGCCGACGAGCCGTTCGGGTCACCCATCGCCAGGATTGAAGTCAGAATAAGGGACATGATGATGAAGTTTTATTGATCTGCCTCGGGCGCTTATCAGGTCGTGAGATTTCCATGTGAGATAAGCGGGTGTATGGGTGTGGGAGGAAGGAAGGAATATTAAGATGAAGAAGGAAGAAAAAGATGAAGGGATGACGAAGTAGAGAAAGACAATGATGGTGACTCAGAAGAGGAGAAGGATGCAAAGTTGTAGACGATTAAGTGTGGAAAGAGCGACATATTGACGGCGGGTAAAAATGATGTGTAAGAAATCAGCGCCTGGTGAGGTCTGAAAGACCAGTTTGGAGAAAAGAAGAGGCAACTGAAGAAAGAGGTTAGAAAAGTGAAAGAAGGAAAAAGATGATGTCTTAAAAGAAGAAGAAGAAAAAGAAGAAAAAGAAGAAGAAGTGGCGATTTGGAGAATTTATAGAAATTCGAAAGTGACGTGTGCTACGAAAAGTTGTTGATCAATATACCGATAAGACAGTGTTGGCACGACATTTATTGATAAGAAGGTTGTCTCAGATTCAGATAAGAGGGGCATTTATTACTATGGAACCCACGAACACAATAAGCATAAAGTAACAGACAAGATAGACATGGCAAAGAGAGACACAAAAGACACAAGAGACACAAGACAGACGAAAAACAGACACGAATACATATTGGCCCCAAGTCTCCCGCTTGGAATCTGAAAAACGAAGGTATTTAAGCGAAGACGTATCGTTCACCAAATGTACAGATTCACATTCATAATCTAGTTAATGCATTTATAGTCAGAACCTCATCATTCAACCATGGAAAAGAAGTTAACATTCATCCCCGTTCATCACATCACATCACCACATTCAATCACATTCAATCACATTCAATCACATTCAATCACATCACACAACCATCACTTCTGCTGGTCCTCTGCACTGTATGGCGGTGGTTGGGCGTGTGTATTGTCATTAGTAGCCCCGTAGCTGATGGGCTGCTGTGCCACAGGCTGCTGCGTCACATTATCGTGGAAATGCTGGTGGCTATGGTGATGATGGTGGGTTTGGTTCTCAATATCCGGCTGGCCGTAGTACACGTATATGTGAGACTCGGGGGCATATGGCGGGTATTTAGCAATGATATACCATGCGTGGATCAACCCGGGGATGTATCCCAAGATACAGAGAAGCATGTTAATCAACGAATCACAGGAAAACACTCCCCTACGGATCCAAACGGGTAATGGTGGGAAAAGCACAGAAAGAACTATGAGACATAGGTCGGAGAGACACTCGGAGAAGCACATCGTTTAGGCCCTGTTTTGGTGAGTTTTGGTGAGTTTTGGCAAGGTTTGGACAGACTTTGTCTGGGTCACACAAGGGGTAAGTAGTTGATTTAAATTTATTGATAATACCCGGAACTTCTTCTAATCTACGCAGCCCTCGGATTTCGAACTACCCTGCCCATCTCCTTTCCGGAATTTTCTCTGCAACTCAATTATGAGAGCCCTAACATACCTCAAACCTCCACAGTCCCATTTTCTTCTCCTCCATTGCATCTCACCAACCACTCAACACTACCGAACCACGCTGGGTAGTTCTCCCGCTGCCCTGTTGTCAACACCTTTGTGGTGTACGGGTGTAATGCCCTCGAAACGAGACTTGATTTTCCCCGGATATCGCATCTTAACGCCACTGATTATCGACTAACTACTCCTTTTCAGCAATGTCGTTGAACCTCCACGTCACCCATGGAAACGTCAGCAAGAAGATCTCGGCAACGCGTACCACCACAGTGAGCCAGTTGGCGCAGCAGGCCGCTGAAAAATTCACCATTGACACCAATATCTACTCGCTGACTTCGCTATTCTACAATGGCAAAAAGCTAGATTCAATGCTCCCTTTGAGACTAACAAATGTCATGAACAACTCCAAGTTGAAGTTGGAGGTTTCCAAGGGCAGCGATGCTTCAGCTGCGAAAGAAATCAACATTAAAAACGTCATTAATCACCTCAATGGCTCCTCGGCCACCGTGATTGTTAAAATTGCCACCAACAACTCCGTCAATGACCTATTGAAAGCAATTGCCGACAATGGCCACGACGTCTCTCAGTATGATAGCTCCTCTCACGAATTGGTTCTCAATATAGCGGATACAAGACTCAAGCAAGGGACCGATGACTTCAATACCAAATTATCATCAATTGTGGGTGGAGTTTCCAGCTTGGTGGTTAGAATCGGCTATAGCGTCGTAGGCGGCGTCAACGCAGAGCAGGACAGAATCGTTCAATTGCAACTCCAGGAACTGAGGAGAAGGGAGCTAGAGAAAAGAGAGAGGGAATTGGAGAAGAGAGAACGTGAAATATTGGAACGGGAAAAGAAGTTGACCCAACAACTCAATCCTGACGACTCTGCGTTGAAGCAAGTCAACGAGCAGAAAAAAGACGTGTTGGAGGAAGAGGTGAATAATCTCGGGCAACAGGAAGTGTTGCAACAACCAGGAGCATCAAATGCGTCAAAAGATGATGAGCCTGAACCGGCAACAGTCGAGAGAACTACAGAGTCACATCCATACACATACATACCAGAGACTGTTTCGGACGAACCGCAATTATACAAACCCTCGGAATCAACTGCTACATACGAGAATCCAGACGAAGATTACGAGATCACATTAACGCAAGCACAAAAATATCACAAACTCATTGCGAACAGTGGAAGAGCACCAATCAAGACCCAAAGACCCTTGCCCTCATCTTATGCTATCCGAATTCGATTTCCCAACCGACAAATGCTACAATTGGTGTTTGCCGGAGATTGCAAGCTCGGTCAGGTGATCAAACAAGTCGATGAGCTCGTATTGCCGAAATACCTCAATACTTACAGTTTGAAGTTGGGCTACCCACCGTTTACGAGGCTTGGCACCAGTTTCCAGGCCAACGGGTCCAAGTTGAATGATTTGGATGAATTCAAATACAACAGTAAAGTGACATTGATTTGGGAACACACGGGCTACGACAATGACGGGCCTTTCATCAAGGAGGACGGTCTTTCAGTACACGAATCAAGTCAGCTCCCAGAGATGGTATTGGAGTCTCATCGCAGCGAGTTGGAGGACGAACAAACTACATCCCCCACGCAAACAGCCGCCACACCTTCCACAAATCCAATTAAGCGCGATGCGAAAGGTGATAAACTCCCCAAATGGTTCAAGGCGTCTAAATAGCATTAGATAATAGTAATCAACATTTAATTGGACAACCAGAATTAGCCAATTGACTGCAAAAACTCGCTGATAATTTTTTTTTTTCAACCTGGCTTTTTGGCCGCTACCGGCCCGCCAAATGCAGCATACGAAGGGTGATCACGTGCACGAACACCACCCGATTCCCAATTCAGCACCTGGCAGTTTTATCCATCCACAGGTATATAGATCATTTAGCAGTCACAGAGACAAGTTTCCTGCTATCAATAGTGGCTACCATATCTTTTTGTTTGGTTGAGCCAATCATATCGTACAATGCTTCTCCTCCTCAGATATGAGTCATATCTCCAATTCTCACTAATTCGTAAAGGAGTAGACTGGCATTTACGCTAGTAAGCGGCTGTGGTCCAGCCAGAGCCCTGGCTCTGTGCGTAACCCTCAGTCCGCACCTGCCCGATTTGAAAATTTTTCTCACCGCGGTTAGCTAGATTTGGACTGTGCAAAATAGTATTTAATATTGCGAAATTCCCTTTTTCTCATAAAAATTTTTTTTCTTCTTTTTCTCTTTTACTTAACAACAACTTTTAATTCACACATTAATCAACTATCAAATTCTATTTTCAAATTTTTAATATTTACCCCTTACCAGTTAGTTAATTTACATTATCAAAATGTGTGCCTAAATTTTTTTTTAACCCCCCGTTAAAAAGTTTTATTTGTTATTTTTCCCTAAAAATAAGATAAAATCCCCGTTTATTTAATATAATTAAATAAAGTTGTTGTTTTAATCAATTCTTTTCTCAATATGTTACCGTGAAATTAAAAGTCAATCCGTCCATTATGGCGTTACTAAGTTTACCCCCTCATACCTAAGTTAAACAAACCCTATCAAAGTTATCCCACAATTAAATTAAATTACCCAGTTATTACCAAAGACCTCCAACTTAATAAAATAAAATTAGTTAAAATGTCCGCTTCTAACCCTATGATTATGTCTGGAGATTCATTAATGTTTGAATCTTCAGATCTTTTTGCTGCTCACCCACCAACTAACCATGTTGGTTCTGATGTTGATCATCGTGATGTCCATTCCTTATCCAAGGATGGCCATGTGAGCGAGTTGTCAACCAACTTGCCAGGTGCCGGTTCCCATTCCGCCACCTCCCCTTTCAACATCCACTCCGATGTTTTGGACTCCGTGTTCTCAACATCTTTGGAGGATGCTGACCAAGCCCAGGATCACACTCCTATGTTTGACGAGTTAGACTTTATCATTGACGGTTCGAAAGTCAACTCCAAGAGCGATTGGGTATCTCTCTTTGGTGACCACACAAACGAGGATTCAATTCCTATGGCTGCTGTGGTTAAAGATGAAGATTTAGATGAAGTTTTGTTGTCTGAACCGGCTACTGCTTCTTCTGAATCTTTGTTCTCACCTGAAAGTGCCACTTCCAATGGTGAACTGGAAATCTCCTCTGTGAGATCAACTCCATCCATCAAAGGTAAGCCTTCTAAAGTTACCAAGAGTAAAAAGAAGGTTGACCACTTGGGTGTTGTTTCTTTCGCTAGAAAACAACGTGCCCAGGACTTAGAACCCGTCAAAATCGACTCAGCCGATCCAGTTGCTATGAAACGTGCTAAAAACACGGAAGCTGCTCGTCGGTCTCGTGCTCGTAAGATGGAGAGAATGACTCAACTTGAATCCAAAGTTGAGGAATTACTCAATGACAAAGTCCAATTAGAAAAGGAAGTTCTTAGATTAAGGGAATTATTGTCGATGAACGGTATCGATGCTTAATTTCTCTTAATGATCGTTTTTGGTTGATTTTCAATTCTTCGTGATATTAATATGTGCAAGTTCTAAAACAAAAAACTTAAAAAAATGTTTATATTTACTATTATAAATAATACACTTTATATAATACAATTATTTGGCTGTAGTATTGTTATGCTAATGGGGATGGTTTAACGTTTGGCGTAACTTAAAATTACATCACCGAATTTTGATTTGACCCTTTCCATATCAACTAGTTTGAGACATGTAGTGGATTGTGATTCGTTGTCGAATTCTATGAATGCTAATTTTCTTGCCTTGATGTGTCTGACGATATTGAACCCATCGAATTGTTCGAAGAAGTCGTCAAGTTCCTGGCCAAGATCATCGTTATCATTAAGATTTTGCATCAACAAAATACTGTTAGGTGGTAAGGAATGCCAGTACTTAGTATCCAACTTCCTCTTATTATCGCCTCTACTTTTCGCCATGGCACTCTTGTCACCTTTCTTTGACTGCTCTTGTTTCTGCTCTTGTTTCTGCTTCATTTCCTCTTCAACTCTCTTTCTCTTCAATGATTTCCTCTCTTCTACCTTATCATCATTTTTCATCACTTTTTGGTAGTATGAGTCCAGTCCTTCGTGAGCAAAGGCGACTTGCATTTCTTTCTTATATAGCCTGCGCCCTTGCATTTTAGCTACTGCATCTTCTGCTGATTTTGAGTTGTTGTAAGTTATGAAAGCTTGTCCCTTCATTTTCAAATTTTTGTGAGCTGTAAGTTCTATCACTTTTCCATAATGACTGAAAAGCTTGAGAAGGCTCTTCTTTAGCCGCTCTAAATTTATTTTGTCATTGAGCTGGTTGACATATATCGTTGTGGTGGTCATAAGTTCTTGCTTTTTTGAAGTAGTTGAGATTTTGGATTTGATTTTTATTGATATTTGTTGATATTGTGCGGTGTACGACTACTGATAATACTCGTATATTCTAATCTTTCGATAAAAGTCTCCATATTTCTATGGTTTTATCGTAGTTTCTGGGTAACATCAAGTAGTTGAACTTCAGCTGCTTGAGGTTCTTGAGAAATATGAGGCCACCAAGAATGAAGTCTTCAAGCAAGTTGTTTTTAAAATTATTGATTTTGAATAATTTGAAAAAATCTCTCAAGATCTCATTGTAACTGAGTGACTTGTTGAAGAGCTCCAAGTAATTGGCATTATCTATGCTGACTAAATAGTTGACAGTTATCCCACCTTGCAATCTGTTGGAGTTTTTGAACTTCAATAAAACAATAAATAATGGAAAGAAGTTGATAAATGTGATCACTGACTCGATTAGTTGATTCAACGTGAGAATGAATAACCTGATAAGAAAGAACATAAGATAAAATGCAAACACTGTGGGTAACAAATAAATGAGAAGCATGAATAGAAGTGTACCAAGAAGTAATTGGTCGATTTCGAATCGTTCAGTTAAGTCCAAATTATCAATTCTCTCTCTTAAAATATTATATTTCTTTCCTCTGAATAGTTGGAATAACGACTTGATGCATTCGACTTGGCGGTGGTAGATTTTGGCTGACGTGTAGTAGAAACAGTATAGATGAAATGTCAATATGCCAATATAATCAATGGTAGCACTAAGTAGGAAAGTTAATCCTCCGTAGCAAAGAGCTTTCAATGTTAGTTTCATTATGAAAAATGCAATGATTTTATACCGATGCATGGGAAAATAGCTAATAGAGCTGGCTATTTGGTCAAAGTTTACTTGGGAAAGAGGGAGATCCACCACTAATCCATCAGCAAAAATCATTTTCCAGAGCTTGAGAGTCCAAAGAAACAACTCGCCCATAAACCTACCCAACTCATTGTTCAACTTGAAGCCTGCTGGATGGTGGAATGACACCCAATCAATGAGCCCGTATAAGTCCAAGAAGAGGAACTTTCCGATGATGAAATCGTTGATGAACTTCACGAGCGATTCGTAGTGGTCTGCAATGAAGTTGTGAACGCTGATACCAAGCAACACGTCATTGATAATAAGCCATATCGAATTGTACAAGTTAATGTAATTTGAATTGTTAATGTTCAAGTCCGAGTTCAAAAATGGCACGTCTAGGTTCCTAAGGTACTTGTGGTTTTTGTTGTACAAGATATTTTTATCGTAGTAGCAAAGAAATTGGATGGGAAAGTAGTTGATCTGTCTTAATCGGAGGTCAAGCTGTCTGAATACTTGCAGAGAGTCCACTAGACTTGTTTCCCTTATGATGTTGGAGTTGATGAGCCGTATGAGCCAAATGGTTATGAGCTGGATAGCCATGGTGAATAACTTTAAGATTTCGAATACCTGATTCGAGAGCTTGGAGAGTAGCGTGAAACTGGAGGGACCCACGGAGTGTTTCTGGTAGTATTGCCTTATTTTCAGGCACCTGTTGAGCTTGTCCAAAACGATGTCGTCGCTCAACGATAGGGAGTCGTCTGGTTTCACGAGCGGTTGATACAAGAGGAGTTTACCCGACAAGTTGTGTTTGTCTCCATTGGTTTCAGTGCCCGTTGACTGGAGAAGAATGGGTTTGACTGAGAAGTACTCCAAGTTTGTATAATTGGGAGGGTCGAACATGATGATGGTGTAGCGTTTGTCACCGGAGTTGGTGATCCCAGGGTACTTGCCGGAGAATTCGAATTCTAGCGGAAACGAGCCGGGGCAGTTGACGCTGCCAATGACAGCCATGGTGTCAGATTCTGGAACATGGGTGTTGTGGAGGAGCAGCTCGATGTCGGTTGACTCTGGAACTAGTTGGATCACTATATACACGTTGTTGTAGTGGAATCCCACCGCAAGAAATGGCTTCGATCTGAACGAGGCCAGCAAGAAGTCCTTGGGAAAGTAAATGTAGTTCATGATGGAGTTGAAGTTGGGGTATTGATCTGTTGATCTGGATTATCCGAGATATAACTGTTGAGACAACGTTCCTACTGGGAGAAACTATCTCTCCGCAAGTATTGAGAGCTGTTGTTCAAGTTCTTGTAGAACAGCTTATGGTCAAGAAGAGATAGCGTATCCTTCAGCTCGTGCTCTTCTTCGGGCTCAGGCAGAGGCGTCAAGTAGATGGTCTTCGTGTAGTTTTGCAAGAGCTCGAAGTCCTTTTCGTTGACCAATGTGTTTTCCTCCTGGTACACTGGTTTGTCTATCAAGAAGTATCTATCGACAACTAGCAATTTCACCAATTGCACAATCGTAAGAAATAGCCCTGAAAGTATGAAGATGGAAAATAGGCCTCTAGCAACCAAGTTGGGACAAACAAGCACACGCACACACGATTCTTTCAATTCAGTCAACGTGTTGGTTAATTGCATGTGTTGGCGCTTAGTGTGGGTTTATATTTATTTTGAGAATGAGTGAGATAAAAGTACACTTTGCGACAATTCAAAAAGATGTGATGAGAATAATGAGACTGCAAATTTCATGAACATTTATTGATCGCAAAGAAATTCATGAACCGTCATAGAATTAGCGAATTGCCATTTGCTGTCATTGAATGTTAAAAGTTAACTGTTGCAAACTGTCATTAATTGTCGTAAACTGTCGTTAAACTGTAAACTTTCAGAATCCGTCAGAAAGTGTCAAAATACGCAACACTGTAATACAAAATTGAAATGCTACTACTACCAACAAACGAAAATGCAACGAATAAATTACTGTACAATGCTATCAATTGTCCGTGTAACATCATTCAACACGGAACACCACCAACGTTTCCTGAACGAATCAACCTACGCTCGATTCGACCCTATCGAAAGATGTCTTGATTGAACGACATGCTAGGTCGGCGTCCAACAGATGGCGAGGCCACCGGCGAGTCGAGCGACGACGTCGACTGAGTCCTGTTGTGGGCGGCCATGGGGCTCGACCCGTTACCGTTGTCTGCCACGGAGAATGGGTCGGGCATCATCGATGCTATGGAGTTGCTTCTGGTCAAAATGCGTGGGTCCAGCTCCTTGTTCAAACGCAAGAGTCGTTTGCTAATTAACATACAGCATGCCAGGATGGCCATAAGCACCGACACAAACACCATGGGCAAACCAGGAAAGTCCCAGTGCGCTATGGAAAACTTGTACATGGTCAAAAGAACTGAAGATGTGAATAGTAAAAGGATATTCTTGAGAACCGCTGTCCCGCTGAATACCTCCCCAACCTTGGACTCAGGGAAAAACTTAATGATTGCCGAGTTTAATGAAGGTGGAGCTAATACTCCGAACGACGTGACGATGAAACAAGCAAAAAATGCAATGGTGGAAGGCGCAAATGCTGCAAGGAATAGTCCAATCGCTTCAAAACAGAACCCAGTGAATGATATGGAGAAATCGACCATATCGTACTGGTACTTAAGAGTCTTGAAACCAAGTAGTCCGTGCAAGACTTGGCGGTTGATGACTGGTGACAATATAAGCAAATTGATGGCTTTCAAAGATCCTGAAACAGCAAGTAAATGACCAATGTCTGTGGATACCCAATTGAATTTATAGAGTCCGTATAATATATTAATCTCCATCAAGGATTGCCCAGTACATGTAATGAGACATTCTGAGAGGGCAAGCATGATGACAACAGCGCGGTCTCTTTTGATCCGGTGGTGATTGGCAGGCGAAACCATATCCCTAGGATATAAGAGGATTCTGACAGGCTTGAGAAAGTTAACTGCGTCGAAGACTTTGGTTCTAAGTGGAACTACTTCATCGATTTCTTGGTCCAACAGAAGTCTGGACAGCGACCTTGAGAGAGATCTCGACTTCTTCCTGGCTTTCCTAGACCTGGACTCGGGGAGTACCACCATAGTGAAAATGAAAACGGCTACGAAGATACCAATTTCGAATTTCAAGGGAGCTAGCTCGTTTTTTTGAATGGTGAGATCATCCCCCAAAAGAGAGGATGAGCTCAAAACAGGGGTAGGGTTGAACCACTTGATGATGAGATTGCCGGCCAAGGGACCGGTGGAGAACCCAACGAAAAACGAAGCGATATTGAACCCAAGAGAGTAAATACGGTCTTTAGCCTCAACGACATCACTGACGTAGCAATTGCAGACTGTAAGAAGTGCCACGGGGCCTCCAACAAGGTACATCACGAGTTCTGTAGCCACCATCCACTCAAATTTCAAGTAAGGGAAGTTGTAGAATAACACGAATTTACCGACTCTGGAGGCCAAGATGGCGAAGATACACAATCTCAAGAAGAGACGGCGGCCATATCTATCGGAGTAAGGACCCACTTTGCCGGAGGCAAACATCATGGCAATGCCACCAGTGATACTGTAGCACACCTGCAAGTCTGAAACCAACCCTTGGGCACCAGCAGGGTCACATTGGTGGGAAGGAGAGAAGAAGTTAAGATAGTTGCAAGCGAGCTTCAAGGTGATGACCTGTCTTGTTGATTCGGCACTCGAAATGGCAAAAGCCGAGAAGAAAATGACAATTCCCACCATTAACACGGACGGTCTCTCGGCCCAATGCAATGATTTGTTCAACAAGCGTTGTTCTCTGAGGAAAACAACATCCTCGTCGTGGGAGTCGATGTCGTCGTCCACGAGCGGTTCCTGAGCCTCGGCTGAGAACACATTCTGTTGGCCCGACTTCAAGAGCGGTTCTGTTTCTGCCATTTTAACAGTCCTGGCGGCTATGGATCAGAGCCAATTTAAACCTGGTTATTGGATATAACTTGTCAATTTCTCAATTGAAGCAGATAAGCAGATAAAAGCGAAACAAATGATTCAGCCAGATCAATCAAATCAAAACAGCTTCAAAAAAAAACTAATCAAATCAAAGCAAATTGGTTGGTGGCAATTTCACAGAATAAGCAAGTAGCTAAAAAAAAACAATTAGTAAGGGAGTTTTGATTTAAGCAACATCGGAATTTTGCTTATTTTCCGCGCATTTGCTGCCAAATTGCGAAAAAATGCAAAATGATAAGAATGTCTCAGATGGGCAAATCCGCTAACAACTACGAAATGAATTGTCTAAATCTTATCACTTTTGTCTCTAAATCTAATCACGTTATCTCTCGGAGTCTTGTTATTACATAATCTCTAAATCTGGTTATCACATAATCTCCAAATCTTGTCGCGTTATCTCTAAATCTTGTTACGTCATCTCTAAATCTTGTTACATTATCTCTAAATCTTGTTACATTATCTCTAAACTAAAACACACTTTATATCTCTCAAATATGTTATCAAAACATCAATCTGAACTAAAATATCAAAACATCTCTCGAAACTAAAACACCACCACAGTCACCAACACACACCACGGAGTATTCTAAATATGAATAGTCCTTCAAGAGTCCTGCAGAATCGTAGGGCCAGCCCTGTTGATTCTCTTCCCGAATGTAATGATGGCCAGATACACTGCAAACAGTAAAGCCAAAAATAAAATAAGCAATGAGGGAATTTCATGCCTAAGCCCATATTTGTAGATGGGAATGACCAAAAAAGGACAGACCATGCTGGAGATGGTATTGACGATAGACATCGCCCCAAAAAATTCCCCAGTTCTGGACTCAGGGAGGTACTTTAAAGCGGCATTGGTAAGCGCTGGATCTGCCATTGTCACAACGCTCCCCAAGCAAATAAAAGTCATGAATGAGCCACTAGTGGGTGCAAGAGCGGCAAGAACCAAAGTTAACATCTTTACTCCGTACCCAGTTAGACATAAAGTAAGATCGATATTATCCATGCCTGTTCTGGAAGCTTTGAATCTAAAGACTTTAGGGAGCAAGAAATTGGAAAAAAATGGATTAATCACCATCAATGCAATTGCACCACCAACTGCAAGGTAAAGCGTGAATCTGGCAACCTCCGGCAAGCCCCAATGAAATTTGAAAATTCCATACTGTTCTATGAAAGACCCAACACTAGTCAGCATACCTGAATGTAGGACTTCTGTGACGACAATTGAAGTGAAGAGAAATCTAACCCTCTTGTGAGTCGACTGTGGGAATGTTTTAGGGATGGCTGATTCGGGTAAAGCAAGTAGTTTCAAAGGTGTGATAACATCAAGTGTCAGTCTGGAGATGGATTCGTTCCTAGACTTTTCCATCGCTTTGATAGATCTTGACTCAGGTAAAATAAAAATTGCATAAAATGTGCTGAACAAAAGCAAGTAGATAGCTATGCGAACCACTAATATTTCGCTGGGTTCAATATTCTCAAAGGATTGTGAAAGCCCAGTGATGCTGTGTGGCACTTTTTTTTGAACTCGCAAGATGAATGATACCAATATGGGCGCCAATGCCGAACCGATTGAAAAAGAACCCATTAAAATTCCCAACATGAAGATCCTCTCGTGAAAATCAGCGATATCGTTGATATAGGCCTTGCAAAGTGCCACAAGGGCAGCACCTCCACCAGAGAAACTGACGCAGACATCGCATAAGATCATATAAACCATTTGAAAAGTATTGTAATGGGAAAATATGTAGTACATTCCACAAACACCTATTGTGAATACTGTGATGAAATACACTAGCAAAGGTTTTCTACCGTATTTATCGGACAAATCACCAATTTTAGCAGCCGCCAAGCAGCTAAAAACCACCGTAAACAACAGAGTGTAAAGAGCGCAATTGGCTATGATCATCTGGACCTCGACTGGGTCACAAGTTGCACTGTTCGAGTACTGAATTACCGAATTGCACGCCATCTTGTTCTGCACCACAGTAGCATTCATCTGAATCATCAGAGATATCACTCCGAAGAGAAAGACCATGGATCCGATCTGAAAAATAGAGGCTCTTCTGAAAAAAGGAAGCGACTTGTTCCAGTTTCTGTGCTCTCTGAACCAAGTAACATCTTCATCCTCACCTTCCTGCTCTGGTCCAAGTGAAAGGTAGACATCATTTGCAGCCGTCTCAATCGCTAGAGCATCTTCAGTATTGAGTGGAGGAGCCACTCGGGGATGGATCAATGGTTCATTTTCGCTCATTTCCAGTACGTTTGTCGCAAGTATCCTGTTGAAGCAAACATCCTGTTGGCTTTCCTTCGTATCTTATACTTTTTTGGATGCGCCTCATGCGGCTCTTACGGCTATTAAGGTTTTCAACTTTGTTATCTCCGCTTTTCACAGATAAGCGCAATCTAGGGTTTTGGCCCTAGTAGCTCACGTGCGCGCATGTTTCAACTCAATTTTCAAGCTTCTCAAAAGTCTTTCAATTCTCACTTGATTTTTTTTTAAAAAACTATGGGATATTTTGGTCACGTGCCTGTGCGGTCCGTTCCTACACACAGCTGGGAAAAAAATTGAGAAAAGATACAAAAATTTTCAACTAGCCTTTTTCAGAGTATAGTTAAGGAACTTTTTCATCGTTGTTACAAGAACAAATACATAGACCACCGTCAAGATGTCCTTGCCTGCTTCCTTTGATTTAACTGCCGAAGACGCTAAGTTGTTGTTAGCCGCCAACGTCCACTTGGGTTCCAAGAACGTTCAAGTATGTACCTTGTCGAAGGTGAAAATGGATGGAGTGAAGATCAATTATGACTGCTGAATGGAGGTGAAAATTCTCGACAATTAAGAGAGTCATTGAGAGACAACCATCGATAGCATTGTTTAATGCCATGCCATCACCAAGTTGACACTAGCAAGTGCTCTGATTTGCAATTCAGAAGTGTTTAAAAATCATCCACGAACATTTGAAAATATCGTCACTCTATTCCATGCCATTTCAATCGAATAATTACTAACTATTATAGGTCCACAACAAACCATACGTTTACAAGACCAGACCAGATGGTGTCAACGTCATCAACGTTGGTAAGACTTGGGAAAAAATTGTTTTGGCTGCCAGAATCATTGCTGCCATTCCAAACTCCGCTGATGTCGCTGTCTGTTCTTCCAGAACTTTCGGTCAAAGAGCTGTTTTAAAATTCGCTGCTCACACCGGTGCTACCCCAATTGCTGGTAGATTCACTCCAGGTAACTTCACTAACTACATCACCCGTTCTTTCAAAGAACCAAGATTAGTTATTGTTACTGACCCAAGAACTGATGCTCAAGCTATCAAAGAATCCTCTTACGTTAACATCCCAGTCATTGCTTTAACCGATGTCGACTCCCCAACTGAATTTGTTGATGTTGCCATTCCTTGTAATAACAAAGGTAAGCACTCCATCGGTTTGATCTGGTGGTTGTTGGCCAGAGAAGTCTTGAGATTAAGAGGTGTTATCCCAGACAGATCCACCGAATGGTCTGTTATGCCAGATTTGTACTTCTACAGAGACCCAGAAGAAGTTGAACAAAACGCTGCTGAAGAATCCAAGACCCAAGGTACTCAAGAAGAACAACAAGCTGATGCTCCAGCTGCTGTTGCTGACGCCGACTGGAACGCTGAAACCAACGTTGAAGACTGGGCTGACTCTGGTGTTGCCCCAGCTGGTGAAGCTGCTGTTGCCGACAACTGGTAATTTAAATTCCCATAAACTCAACACATCCGTCTTTCTGTTACTATAGTTTAGGTTAATATAAAACTCTTAAATTTAAATTATACGAACTCCTGTATTTATGTTGTAGATGGCTCCATCTTGTGTGTCTGCTTACGTCTTACTGGTTTGTCAAGTCTTGGTGTACCAACGCCAAATGCTCTGCCTGGTTGTTAGTCTTCAATAGGTATTAATATTTTCAAAGATTACCCGGACTCGCATCCATCGCAGTATAAAACTTTGAGACTTCGCTCAAAAACAATCAACTTCATTAATTTGATTACCAACGGCTGCCCTAATCAAAAAAGCCTAGTCGAACAGCCGTTCTGCTCGCTGGGCCTCTCGTTCTGAGCGGCTCGGCGTGCTGGCTGTCTCGATGCCTCTTGACCCGCTGGCGCCACGGAAAGGTTTTCTTTCTCTTGCGCTTGCAATCAGCGGTGTCGTCTTGTTTGTCGTTTTCATGGTTTTCTGTTTGTTAGCTGGGTAGACCCATATCAACATCCCGGTTTTTCGTGTTCTTACTCTTCAATAGAATTAGCACTTCATGCCCGGGAGATACTCGTAGATGATTGTATAGTCGAGGTTTCGGGTTGATGTTCGCATTTGCCTTATGAGTGTTTCAACTCACCTTGATGTATGTCTCTTCTCTTATTTGTCTTATTTCTCTTGAACAATTGTCATCGCTCTGACTTGTTCCTCTCTGTTCTGTATATTCGCCTACTTGTTACTCTCTCTTCGGTCTCTTCGTCTACTTCTTCTTATCCTTGCCAATTCCTCGTTTTCCTTCTCTCGTCGTATATTGATTTGTAAAATACGCGACTTATTGTTTTGACTTCTGTGCTAAACTCCAAATCCAAAACTACAATACCCGCTTTTTATAAAAGCCACCGAATTTCCCGTGATTGCCGTCATTTAATTGATACTTTCTTCCTCCAATCGCCTGGGACAAAGCTCTGGACTGCGCCATGAAGTTCCCAAAATCCCTTCAGGAGTTCTTCTACTCCATCAGTACCAACGATAAGTACTCTGAGTTCGATCCAAAGAAATCGTTCAATCGGGTCAATAAGCCTGAAAGTGAGCAGAATCTTCTTTCCTCCCACCACAACCCACTCGGTGCCAGCAAAAATGACTTGAACCTCTCCAATACCGAGTACGACACGTCCCATTCCCAGCTGTTAGACGGTGTTCATGAGGTCCGCTTAGCCTGGCGCCACATCAAATCGTGGATCGATAAGTTCTACCCCGACCTAGGCTCTTCCCTTGCCAGCCCATGCACATCTTCCGATCTCGCAGACTTCCAGAGGGACTTGAACGCCAGGCTCCCTCCGTGTGTCATTGAGTTCTTCAAGTTCACAGACGGTCAGTCCAATTTCAACGAGAACGGATCTGGCGGCCTTGTGTTTGGCTTGAAACTCATGTCTATTGACGAAATCGTCGTCATGACAGAGAACTGGAGGAAAGTGGCCGATACTTTGAACCACGAACTAAGCCATATAAGAACATCTAATAAGATTCAAGAGTTGAAGAAACTCCAGGTCAGTCACAAGGCTAATCTGCCTCCCAGCTCAAATACTGCTACTTTCCCCAATTCCAGTTCCATCTTGTATTCAACCTCTGCATCTTCATCCACCCTCGATTTGGAAAACACATTGGACTTTAGCAGCCAACATCATCTCAAGAGCTCGGCGGACTCCCTGTTCTCTTCTTCGACCTCTCCTACTGCCAACAATCACGTTTCTGCTCACCCTTCAGGTCCAAGTATCCCGACCCAAAGAGCAATTCCTCCCGGTGTTATACATCCCTCTTACGCTCACCCAATGTGGATTCCCATAATCACCGACGAAACCGGTAATTGCATAGGTATCGACCTTTCCCCTCCGCCCAACAGTGGCGGGAAATGGGGCCAAGTCATTTTGTTCGGCAGAGACTTTGACACGAAATACTTGGTTGCTGATAACTTTGGTGACTTCTTATTAATATTCGCAAACGATTTGGAAATGGGCAATTGGAAAATCAAAAACTGGGGAAATAATAAAGATGACATCGATGACATGACTGTTGGTAGTGAAGGAGAATTGGTGTTCATCAACAAACATGTTAATGAGGGGCTGAATTCTTTGAATCACAACCGACAGGGTGATGGTGATGAGATGTCGTATTTGCAAGTTTTGAAAAATAGGTGTACCAAGAAATGGATAAATTCACTCAACGACGAAGCTAAAAACAACGAAACTACAAAGAAGCTACTTGAAGATTTGAAAGCTCAACTGAGGGGTTTCAATGACATTAGTGGTATTAAATTAAACACTATAGATTCATATATCAATGAGAACTTGAGTGAGTTCAATAGTCTCAATGTTCTGGAAACACCATCTAAGAAACAAGAAAATCCAGAAGCGAAGAAGAAACTCTCAAATAAGAGCCCACTTTCCCATGAAATCACCGACATCAATCTCGACGACACTTTGCTAGAAGATATCGTGGAAGACGATGATAGTGACGAAGATAATGATGATTTTTTGCCCCAACCAGCTAACAAATAGCCCCTGGAGCTCAAGCAGTTAGCTAGCGCCATAATGACCTGTAATAATAAACATTCAACGTTACCAGATAATCCTTTGAATGGCGTCCCCTTCGCTTTCCCATTTGAATTCGTAAGTGAAAAACACAACGAAAAGTGCAATGTTGATGGCGAGATACCACGAGAACTCGGCTCTACGACGTACCTGGGCAGAGTCAGCAGGCTTGCTGAATAGTCTAAATAGGACCAAAGGAATAATGTAGTATCTGGGTTCGAATAATGGAGAAGGAACCACAGTGACAAAGATACCCCCGAAGAAGGCGAGCATGGTGGTTGGTGACAAGAGCTCGGATGTTTTTAGCACTTCTGTGATGGTCCAAAAAGAGAAGTGATACGCAGGGATGGTGACAAGCTGGCTGTAAGGATGCAGAAGAATCTTTTTATAGATGTAGAAGGTGTAGTGCCTGTTGTCTGCCAAAAGGAAGGGATGAACAACGGTGAAATTGTCAACGACCGACTTTATTAGACCAAAGGAAGCCGCAGTCAATATCAAGTTCAAACCCATGTTATTTGTTAGACAGAATTTCAAATAGTTCTTGATGTGGGTGGTGGAAACCCAATGAGGCCAGGTTAAGGCCACGATGAACACGAAGCAGTAAAACACTTGTACGACGTGAAGGTTCAATTCGTGGTTTTCCTTGTCGCCGAAGGTGATTCCGCCGTTAACCTTGAGGAAAACGCCAAAGAGTACCACGTTGGCGAGATAGGGGAGGGATAATGACCAGTTGGAGAGGAACTTGGCAATAAAGGTCCAAATATCCGGTAATATGGAAGACTCTTTCGTGTCATACTGCTTTCTCACGACTAGCGACAAGATGAAGCCAATCCACACGATGTTTGTTTGTCTAAACCACAAGCTTGCAAAGCCGAGAAGCCCACTGATCCAAACACGAGCCAATTTGCACTTGTAGCTGTAATTTGGGCTGGATGGGTACCCAATGGCAGCGACCAACGCGGCCACCAACAATACGGTGGACCACACGTCAGTGTAGAAGAGGAAGTAGTATGGGAATAACAAGGGAAGGGAGGCAATGGTGAAGGCGTTGAAGTTTCTTTGAATCCGACTTAGTGGAAAAAGCACCAAAGGCAACACCACCATTCCGCCAATGAGGTTCAAAGACCGCAAAACATTATCATCAAAGCATATGTGGTCATTCACGAAGGGAAGACTCGAAAGAAGCCACGTGTAGGCAAACCCTAGCACGTACAATCCTGGCGGGGTGGTGATTTTGTTGTCCCATTGGAGGAAGTTGTAGTTGCAGTAAGTTTGGCACTGGCGAAGATGGAAGATCTCATCGATGTACGGAGTGGTTACTTTTGCCACAATGAAGTGGAAGATCACGGCACACGTCACAAACAATAGAGTTGTTGATGGATTTGGAAAGAACATGTAGTTGGAAATTTGAAAACTGAGAAAAATGAGATTTTTGCAACAAGTCTTGGGGAGGAAAACTAGACAGGATGAGAGTGAGAGAATGAGAGAATGAGAGAATGAGAGAAAGGGAAGAAGAGAGAAGGCAAAAAAAAGATGGAGAGACAAAGAAGAAATGAAAGTCAGATAATTGCACGGCTTATTGTTTTTTGCTTCTAGCTTTGGCTACTTCTGGTAGTAGGCTTTGGTCTTTGATTATATGGAAAGATTGTATTCTACCTGGGTAATATTAAACTCCTTCTTATAATCACCACGTAGAAATTTCGTGGAGTTTAACCGATTCTAGAGAATCTAATACCAACAAACTCTGGGTATTACTGAATCGAAACGCAATGGAATCGAATGATGTACAAATAAATGTCGAGTACCTTCGAAGGTGGTGATTATTTGCAATAGTTAGCAATTTGTTCCTAGTCTGCAAACCATACCACAATGTTACTTCACTCACAACTTGAATCACAACTTCGACTTCGAGCACAACTTCAACTTCAGGAACTACTTCAACACCCAAACATGGGTGCTTTATACGCAATTTGAACTTTTCAGTCATTTTAGGTCTCAACATTTATTTGTGTCGCACTGGCTGCAAATATCCTCACTTTTAACTCTCTCGCTACAACGGCTATCCAGCTATAACAGTTACTCTCCTATATATAATATCTCTATCTTGCCCTCCACTTCTATTCCACTCTGCTATTTCCATCACTTCTGCTACTCCTTCATAACTGTTTTTCTATTCCTCTGCTAATTTACTCGCTATGAGCCGCTTTCACACCACCCGCTTCATCCCCAAAACTGCCTCTCTCCTGGCTTACAAGTTCGAATCATGGCAATTTCCAAACAAGATCAAAGAAACCCGCCATTGCCAAAACGTGGCAGAGGCGCTTGGTCTCAGCTCCAAAGGCAAAGTGCTCCAGTTTTTCAAAAACACGCTGTCCCGAAAACCTTGGGGAGAAATAGGTACTTCGTTGCCAGTTTCCAAGAATACTCCATCAAAAACAAGACTAGAGCTCGTCAAATGTCTCAACACTCCAAACCTTTTGCACGACTTCTACACCAACCTTGTGAGCTGGTCTCCCCGAACCAACTACATCACAGTTGGCTTGGGCGAAGGAGTTTTCTTGTGGGACCGCAAGAATGCCTCTCATGCCATTTCTCTCAGCACAAATAGTCCCATCATTTGTGTGGCCTCTGGCCCAGGCCCTTTCACTATAGCAACCTCGTACCTGTGCCGGGTCCACTTGATTCGTCAGGACTCCTTTTCCGTCCATAAGACATTGAAATGCTACAGCCGAATATGGGTGGTCCGCTGGTTCCCCGACGGCCACCGATTTATCCTTGGGGACGAGCACGGCGTGGTGTCGTTGTACCAGATCAAGACTTGCCGTGGCGGGTACAAGATCTGTGAACTTGGCAAGATGAAACATCGAAAGCTGAGAATATGTGGTATGTATTTATTCTCTGTGATATTGATTGGTATTCTGTTTTTCGCAGCCACTAACTCCTAGGTATCGCCATAAGCAACGACAACAAGGAAATCGCCGTGGGTGCTGAAGACAACACATGCATCGTGTGGGACATTTGCAAGTGTCTGAATCCTCGGGTGAAGTTCTCCTTGCATCACTCGGCCGCTGTCAAAGCCATGGCTTACTGTCCTTGGGCTCCTTCTCTTCTAGTCACTGGAGCAGGAATTCTGGACGGAAGAATTAGGTTTTGGGACACTTGTTCAGGGAAATTACTTGACTCTCACAACACAGGCTGTCAAGTCACGTCTCTTGCTTGGTGTGGCTACAAGAAGGAGCTCGTGGCGACATTTGGCTTCGGAAGGAAGAGTGATCCTTTCGCAACTTGCTACAGCTACCCCAGTATGAAACCAGTGCACAGTATTTACTCTGAGACCGGCGTATGTGTGCTTTCTGCCACTATCCTGCCAGGAACTGATTGTATCTGTGTAGCCACCAACTGCGCTTCCATTGGCATCTACCGTTTGTGGGACAGGCAGGATCTGGCCACGTCTCTGGGTGAAGAATATAGTCCAGTTATTGCCTGTGTTTATGGCAGCTCTCCCGAGTCGTTTTGTCATGTGGAAGACTTGGGTGCAAAAATGATTCGTTGAGTGCATTTTTTTGCAATGTTTCCCGCTTGTGATGTCTTGTAACTTCCCTGTCGGAGTCAAGCTGTGAGAACATTGGGAGTTATCTTGATATTTTTCATTTTCAATAGTTCACTACATGTAAATTGCCTTTAAAGTTGACTTGGTCGGTTGTCGGTTGTAGCTTGCTTTGGCTCATAGACACACCGGCGAGAGCATATACGCCGCATGGTGCTAGGATACCATACTAAAAGGTTTTGCTAAGTGCCGAAAGGTGTCAAAGGTTCAAAGGTGTCGTCAAGTGTCGAAAGGTGTCGAAAGAAGTGCTTGAGAACGCTGAACTTGGTGATTTCCTATGTTCGCCTGAGGATTTCCACCTAGTTCTACCTTGTGTCTTCTACCGAACCATCATAGTTGTATTTTCTCGTCTCGACATCCTGAATCCTTCTCTTCTTCTCATCTTCTTCTCTTCTTCTCTTCTCCTATTCCCATATTCTGTCTTTTTCCTACTCCTGCTAATTGCCGCAAATTGCCTTTCTCACTCGCACCTTACATAATCTAGTCGGACATTTAATGGCGCAGAATCTCTCCTGGATCAAATAATTTACTACATCTTCTTCTTCTTACTTTCCCTCTAACATCAGTGAATATGTCCGGTCCTTTGATCAATCGTTCGCTCACCACTATACGTACCGAGCTTGAATTTCTCCACGACTCAGAAGTCATTACCGATGCCCTTTTCAATAAATTAACCCTGGCGCTTCCCCAGAAGTACCAGAAGGACATGGCTCCATGGGACGTCGATAAATTAACCGCTTCGTCTGCCAGCGAGAAAAATGTCGCCAAATTGACCGAAGACTTGTCCAACACCTCCATCGGTGCTCCCCCTGGCGCTCCTCCACATCCTCCACGTGTCGAATCCAAGCCTGTGGGCTATTGCAAAGCATTGTTTGACTACAAATCACAAGAACCCGACGACTTGTCCTTACTCAAGGACGACAAGATCGCCGTCATCGAGCACTTGTCTGAAGACTGGTGGAAGGGCTACAAGCATCAGGACGGTCCCGGAGGCGCTGGTGTGTTCCCTTCCAACTATGTCAATGTGATCTCTCAACAAGAATTCGAGTCCGCAGCTCCTCAGAGAGCCGCCGCAGCCGCTCCTTCCCATGATGAAAAGGCATCTTACTCGCCTGCTCCACCTTACGAACAACCCCAGCAGCAATATCAACCCCAACAACAATATCAACAGCAGCCTCAAGGTTCATACGGTGGATACGCCCAGTATCCCCCTCCTTCCACCAACTACTACCCTCCACAACAATACTCTCCACAGCCTCAGCAAGTACAAGCACAACCCCAACAGGTGGTGGAAGCCCCTCAAGGTAACTCACATTTAAAGAAATTCGGCAGTAAGCTCGGTAATGCTGCCATTTTCGGCGCTGGTGCCACCCTTGGTGGTGACCTCGTCAACTCCATCTTCTAGTTCTCTAATTGTCTATAGTCATTTCCAATCCTACAATAGTTTAATTGTTTAATTTATGGTTTTCTCCTTACACTTAACAGGTGGTCTATTAATAGCTTGAACTGAGCACACTTGAAACATTTTTCATGTGCCCTTCTTCTACGCCTCTGTAACGGAATTTAGAACAAATTCCAAAGAAACGTCATTTTGTCTGTTTTCCGAATTTGTACATTTTTGCAACTTATCTCAGAAAAGTCTGAACTGTATACGATCGGATTCAAGGCTACCACGCTGAAAATGCTGGAATTGCGATTTTTACAAAATTACTCTTAAGTGTATTGCTTGGAGCGGGTGAAATGAGTTGCAAAACATCGCCAATCACAAACTGATTTTGACAATACAGTCTTGATGCTGGATATTTGTGGTGTTTTAGGAGCGAAACGTCGTCTCATGGTACTGGGTTGACCTTACTGCATTGATCTTACAGAGAATACACAATTCTGCAGAGGTGTACCAAATTCGTGTTTGGCGGTTTTGAGTGGTAAAGGGCACATTTTGATACGCCAAACATCGAATTTGAAAACGCCTCTGGATTGCAGACTTTTCAAAACATTGTACAGGTGTCTGTCGTAAGACCCTTAGGTGGCTGAACCGGATTCTGTTCAACCTCAAGAATTGCTAACTTTGAAGTTTCAAACTCTCGGAATTTGTAGTTGCATTTTGCGATCAAATCGATGTTTCAACATATTTCGATTTTTCGCAATAATTTGCCAAAACTCAGCAGTGTGACATTGATAAATAACTCCAAACTGCGATCAAACACTGAGTTTTGCAAAAACGTACTTTTGTAAGTATAAAGGTAGATCCCAAATACATGCGACCGTCAATCGAGCCATAATTCATTTGCAATAAAAACTGGCCAACTACACCAAATGTCGCCATCGTACACAGACCCAAGCGGCCGACTAAATAAATCAATGATTATTTATATTTACTACCATTTTCATCAGTCATGGATTACTATTTACATTACTTTCTGCTGTCCACGACGGTGTTCAACAACAAAGTGTCGTTGTCCAACAAGATTCTGTTAGGAGATTGAGCCAAGATGGCAGCAATTTGTCTGGCAGTGTCCAATCTTTTCAATTCCACATAATCTTTAGATTTCTTGATGGCCTCACCAATCAACTCTGCGGACTTGGCTTCACCAGAGGCTTTCACCACCAACTGTTGTTTCTCTTGAATAGCCTTATCAACAACGAACGCAGCTCTTTGAGCATCTTGTTGGGCAATCTGTTTGGCTTCAACGGCAGCGCTGAACTCAGGAGAGAAAGTCATGTAAGTCAAGGAAACGTCATCCAATTCGATGTTGAATTTGGCAGCACGGCGAAGCAAATTCTCCTTGACTAAGCCCGAAACTTTTTCTCTTTGAGTGATTAATTGGGAAGCATTGAATTGGGCAATGACTGACTTCAACACTTCGTTGACAATTGATGGCAACACTTTTTCATCGTAATCCGCGCCCAAAGTACGGTAGATTTGAGGTAAGTTGAACAAGTTTGGCTTGAACAAAACACGACAGGTGATATTCACCATTTGCAAATCCTTAGTACCAGTTAAAGATGAGACGTTTCTTGGTTTGGCACGAACATCGAAGATGACAGGCCTTTGGAACCATGGAACAATAAAGTGTGTTCCTTCTTGATAGATCTGAGGCTGGACACCATTGAGACGAGAATAAATAATGGCTCTTTGACCACCATCAACGTTGAACAAAGCGTTCAGGGCAAAGTTGACGGCAAGTCCCAAAGCAATGAGACCCCCGATTCCAGTGAACATGCCACCGGGGCTTCTTGGGGCGCCGGATCCGGCTTGTTTGGCCCGACGTCTTAACTCGTTGGATAACTGTTTCCACTGGGCGTCGCTCATGGTGTGTTTAAGGATGGAGTAGTTAGAAATTATTTGCCTTCGAATATCTCGCGATATCCAGGCCACACACGAAAATATTTGCCAGTGCGGACTATTTTTGATTAAATGAGATTATAAGATTTGGCTGTGAAATTTTGAATGAAGCGTACTATTCAATCACGAGGGGCAAAGTAGACTCTGAAACATGATCTCCGGGTATTTTCATTGTTGAAATGTCCAGATACTGATTTTCTCGGATTATGAGTGGCTCATGGTGATAAACTCAGGTATATGAAAACGCAGATGAACAGAATTGTCTTATGTTCTGAGATTGGAGAAGCCAATTCCATGTGCTTTCAGTTATGTTACGGAATTGTTACAAAGAAATTACAGAGTATATCATATCTGAGTTCCATGAATGAAACTATATGAACAATGTCGCATTAATGGTCTTATATGAATGATCTTTTATGAATGATCATGAATGATCCATATGAGTAATCCAGTACGAAGATCAATTGTGTGAGGACAGTGCAACCACGATCACGATGGAACTCCCTCATGGTCGTTCTCCTTGTAGTATTCAGTAATGACTCTCTTCCAGTGATGCTTCCTGTTGGTCTGGATGGGATTCACTCGGATAAACTTCTCGAGGAAGATAAGAAAAAGAACGAATATCGCAACCACCGCGCTGGGTGCAATGAGCTTGGCAAGTGTCAACTTGGAAATGGTCTTCTGGTAAGGACAGGCAGCATATGGGCCACCTGTGACAAAACATCCAGTGACAGTTATGTCATTCACGTCAACCCAAACAGGATAATCGATTCCCGAAGAATTGAGGTAGTTCATTAGCGATAACATCTCAATGCTCAGCCTAGGTACCCCGAAATCGTAGCCTCTCGGACATCGTCCAATTTTAAAGTACAGGTATTCTAGTTCCTCATCCACAGACCATTGATTGGGGTTATCATTGTTTTTACAGGCATACGGATGTTGTTCGTAACAGTTATCTAGCTCCCAGCCGTTTTCAGTTATGACGACACATTTATAAGCTATCCGGGAGCCTGAATCATCGTCTGCATCAATGGAATCTGCTTGGGTGACATTTGTGGGTGGAGTTTTTGGTTGGTCAATTGCCCAGGACCAAAACGAGAGCGGAAGAAAATTCTCAATAATTTTCCCTCCAGTAGACTCGGTCCCGTTATCGAACCTATAACTGGAGCTGTTCAATATCGGCAGGTACCCGCAACGAATGTAATTATGAAAAGACGAGTTGGTAAAGGTGTTATCGTTTGAGTCCACCATATATCTGAAATGGGAGGACAAACTCAAATTGTCAAACAACTCGGAGGAATGGTTTTCATCGAGCAAACTATTACAGAATTCATTGGCAGTAGAGTTGTCAGTCGAATCGAATTGGGCACTAAATTCGATGTTGTTGTGGTTGAAGAATATCTCCTCTCGATCAGCCAAGCTGATGTTGTACGTCTTGTTGGACTTGACCAAGTCATTTCCGACCACCATTGTCAAAACCCGCTTGTAGTCGTCCAATAGGAAAGTAGACATCAGTGGGAACGTACCGCTCGTGGAATTGTAGAAGGAGCCACCGTCTTCAGCGGAACTTTGAAACTTTGAAGCCGCTGCTTCCAAGTCCAGTGGGGTGAAAAGTGATGAGGAGATAGGCCCCAAGACGCCATGGAGAGTCGAATTACTCAATTGTAGGTAATTGGAGTTATAAGAGGAGAAAGCTTTCAGACCATTGGCTTTAATTGATTTCAATCTGAATAGCAACTGCACAATGTTGGTATCGAGGTTTGTATTAGTCAACGAGAGGAATTGGTTAATGGTCTGCATAAGTTTGTAAGGGGTGAAAGCTGGCTGGCATTTGTAAGTGTTATCATTCCAATCAATGGATACCACGCCGTATAGGTTGGAAGTATAATTCGAAGGGAAGGGAGCGGGACATAACTGCCAGCTCGAGATGAATTCATTCCAGTATAAGTCAACCATGATGGATTGTACGCTGGACCTGAGAAGGCCGGTGATGAAGCCCAGGGTCAAGTCTGAGTAGCTGGACTTTTCAAACACGAGTTGGTTTAACGACACGCCCATCTGGGTGATTTGGTCGATGGGCACCGGACGGGCGACATCGCGCTGGGCCCGCACGGCTAGCTCACGTTCGTACGAGAGCTGGGGGACGATTCCTAGCGAATCTGCTAGCACGAGCGGTAGGAGTAGGAGGAATGCGAGCATGTGTATGGTATATGGTGATGAGCGATGATGATAGCTATGATATGTGATGAGCAATGAGATGATAACTGTGATATGTGATGATGATAAGATTTGTGGTAATATCTTGTGTCACGATGGGATACGGGTAAATGCTGTTATATGATGGGTATGATGAAATGACTGGTGAGATACAAGAGGTATGGTATGTGGTATGATATGGTGGGTTATAGGATGATTTGATCTGTTATAGGATGATTTGATCTGTTATAGGATAATTTATCTGTTAGAGGATAGATATGATGGATTCAATGGATGTGACAGTATCCTTGTGATGTATATAGCTGCGCTCTCTTGTGATTTTCTCTGTTATGTATCTGTGAAATGAGATCAGTGAATTGTATGAGTTGAACAGGAGATGGAATAGAATGAAGCTATTTGGGATCCAACATTTGCTGATATTGAGGATCTTACTAGTTTCGAGAAGGTATGAAATCTGTCTCTGAGGGTCGAGGTTCGGTAGTCGTCGATTGAGAAGATGTTTGATCTGTAATTTGATTTGGTTTGAGAAGTAATTTGTATTTGATTAAGAAGTTATTTGTATTTGATTGAGATATTTGATCTACGCGATTTCCCAGATATACATCACATTATACCTTCACCTTTTTCTTCAATTAAGCCACCACTTTTTCCTCTGAACACACGGGCTTCAGCCATGGACTCCATTTTAGCGTCGCTCAACACAAGACAGCTCCAGGCGGTGACGGCGCCGGCGTCGGGCCGAGTCCAGGTCATCGCAGGCCCCGGTACTGGCAAAACCAAGGTGCTCACATCACGGGTGGCGTATCTCCTCCTCCACGAGGGCATCCCTGCCGAAAACATCGTGGTGACCACCTTCACGAAGAAAGCTGCCAATGAAATGGTACAGCGGCTCAAACAGCTTCTCCCGCCAGACTTTGACGCGTCCAAGCTCTTGATTGGAACCTTCCACAGCATCTGCTTCAGGATCATCAAAATCTACGGCCACAAGATTGGCTTGCGTGGCATCAGCATCGCCGACGACAAGGACGCGGCCCGTATCATGAAAGAGGTGCTACGGGATGTGTCGGGCGAAGAGTACGCCCGGTTCATGAAGCTCCCGACCGAGCAGTTACAACGGTTTCTCGGCCGCGACGATGCATCGAAATCGGGTTCGAGCTCCAAGGGCCTCGATGCCAAAGCATTGCTTAGCAGCATCTCTTCACTCAAAGCTCGCGGCGTGCTGCCCGAGGAGGCCGGTACAGGCAAACACAATCCGTTGGTGGCTCGAATATACACTCTTTATCAGGATAAACTCACATTGAACAGACTAGTCGACTTTGACGACTGCTTGCTTTGCTGCCACAAGCTCCTCTCTCAGTTCCCTGTTCTCAACTTCGTTAGACACGTGCTTGTGGATGAGTTCCAGGATACCAACGAGATCCAATTGAGACTCATGTTCCAGTTCGCAAGCGGCCACCCCACGAACCTGGAGTGGCAGCACAACTTGACCATTGTGGGTGATCCTGACCAGAGCATATATGGCTTCCGTGACGCCCAGGTGGGTAATTTCCTCAAAATGAATAATCACTACTCGGCTTTGGACCTTCATTGCTCTGTTATCACCTTGAACGAAAACTACAGGTCCACTTCCAACATTTTGAACTTGTCGGAACAGTTGATGGCCCCTCAGGCGGGAAGAATCCGGAAACTGTTGAATTCTCAGCTCGTGTCCGATATAAAACCTATATTTTCGGAATTGGCATCGGCAATCAACGAAGCTGAATGGTTGGCTTATCAGATATCATACTTGAAATCTCTTCCGAATGACCTCTTTGCCTATAAAGACATGGCCATCCTAATCCGCGCTTCCTACCAAAGCAAAATTATCGAGAAGGAACTTGTCAAAAAGAGAATCCCTTATCTTATAGTCAAGGGCAAAGCATTCTGGGAGCAAAAAGAAATTTTAGCATTAATTGACCACTTTAGAGTCATTGCCAATCCTAACGACCGTATTGCATTTTTAAGAACCTTAACATTCCCAAAGAAAGGCGTCGGTGATAAAACAATCGACCTCATTAATTCAAAAATTGAAGAAGAAATGATCCAGAACAAAGATTTCAATCTCCTAAATTTCATCAAAACTCTTCAAGTCCCTAGGGCTCAAAAGGCCATCGATTTCCATTATTCGTTTGTGAATGAATTGAGAAGTTTATTAGCAGAGATTGATAAGAGGTTGATTGAGAATTGTGACATCTCGGTCCAACTTTCAGATTTCTTCGATAAGCTTTATCAAGATTCAGGTCTTGCGAAAGAGTTGGAACATGAATCCACCAAACAAGAGAATATAGAAGAAGTGAAACAACAATTCATTGCTTTCAGTCCACGAAGTGATGAAAATGAACTATCTACGTACATTGGAGGTGAAGAGAGCGAAAAGCAGAATGAATATTCTAATTTTGCACGAAGCTTTATTGAAGCTATAGGGTTGTATGCCACCGATAGCGAGGAGGGAAAGAAGGAGCAACAGAAGAAGGGAAAAGTGGCGATTTCGACTATACACGGGGCCAAAGGGCTCGAATGGCCAGTGGTTTTTGTTCCAGGAGTTTCTGAAGGACTTTTACCAGCGTATTTTGCACTTGCATCAAGCGACGAAAAAGACGTCGATGAAGAGAGGAGATGTTTCTATGTCGCCACCACCAGAGGGAAACACTTGCTCTACATGTCATCTTACGTTGAATCCTTCGGTTTCCGAGGAATTGATAAGGTTTCCCGCTTCATGAAGCACATCGATAAGTCCACATTGAGTGAAGACTTCAACGAAATGTTTGCCGACTGGGAAAAATTGTGCCAACTTTACAGACTTTATGGGAAAGAACTATCCCCAGAGCAAAGACAGAAAGTTGCCGAGCTCAATGAAGCTTACAGGGCCAATCTTTTCGGATGTTTGACCGAAAGTCGGGAGAAAACAAGAAAATCACCATTTGACCCAATCGAAAACAGGGACTTGAGCGTGGGATTCAAGAGCGCCAAAGATGTTGAAACCAACAACACTGATGAAAAAGAGAACAAGAGTGTTGCCCTCCTCAAGACCATTCCGAGTTTCAGATCCGTGGGGCTTCCAGCAACCAGCAAGAAGCCCAAATTCCAAACAACAATAGGCCTGCTCGGGCGAACTGGAAAATCCGAGATAACCAGGTCCCCCCACGTCCCAGTAAAAGTAAATGTGGCCACCAACAACAATTCCAACAAAGCACCACCGTATATTCCAGTTCGTCGGGCACCCACCTACATCCCCCAAAATCGAAGAGCACCACCATATATCCCTCAGAATCGGAGGGCACCGCCATATATTCCTCAAAGCCGTCGGCCACAATCAAAGGGTCCCAGCGAATGAGACCCGATAAATTATCAGATAATTGACGAACGCATGTGGCCAGCCAATCGCGTCGGGCCACAAACCAAATAATTCGCTCATAATAGATCATGGCAGACCAATTCGCAGCTGAAATTCCAGGCGATTTGCTGCAAAAAAAACGCGTGGTAAACATCAACAAAAACAACTGATTTCGGCAAAGTTCATAATACGATGAAAAAATTTACCGGTTTTTTGTCCGAAAACAGAAGTAGATCATAGCATCGAAGAGTGATGAGAAACTCATTTGGTCAGAAATTGCCGATCTGGGAAATCCCATACGGACATTTAATTGGTTTTCAACTATTTATTATACCGAGGTACTATGAATAATGGGTATTTTCTGTTATTGTATTGAAGTTCCGGAAAAATAGAAGCATTATGGCTGCGGTCGAACGATCGTGACAAGGTCGAGACTGATTATAAGTGCATTCAGAATAAATACCAGACACTTGGATCCCAGAAACTTTTCCAGCCGAAATCCGCTCAATACCAACAACCATGAAGTACCTGATATGCAAGACTCCTCCAAGACAGAAACGAAATGTATCCATAGCATCACCGTCAGATAATCTATCGCCGGTTTCACAGAAACTCAAGTTTCGACGGTGTCTCGATGCCAAAACGAAAATCAGGACCAAACTTTTGAAGCAGCTCAACAGCCACGCCCTATCCACAAGAAAGTGACGAAACGAAGAGCACATTTACATACACTATTTCCACGCCATCTTTCTACGACAAACAACAATTACACATATATTACTTGACAATGCTGAAACTCCATGGGAAGCTCAAATGAACAGTCTTGTCGTCATCGACAAACTTGGTAACAGCACTGTAATTACCTCTTGCCAACATACCAGATGGGGCTTCCACATCAGTGAAGCTTCTCTCATAGTAAGGCTTGTCCTTGGTGTTAGGAGCATAAGAGCCAAGAGGTTCTTCTAATTTATCAACTCTAATACCAGTTTTCTTGACTGAATGCAAATACTTCAATCCAGTAATGATTTCATGTTGCACCCTGAATTTCACATTCAATCTGTAGACAGACTTCTCTTTGATTTCGAACTTGATCTCTTTGCCAGCGATGGTGTTTCCTTCGGCATCTTCTAGATTGATGACAATTGGCTTTAAGCTTGGTTGGTCGGGGAAATCCAATGACATTTCCACAATCACCACTTTCCTCTTGTCCCCTGTCTTGACAGGGTATGCTGTTTCATCGTCGGTCAATCCCAAAGACGCTTTCCATTTGGCCAAACTTTCATCTTCAGCGTCTAATTTGGTATATTCAGCGATGGTCTTCTTCTCTCCCACGGTGTACCCTTCCACTGATTCAGGCACCAAATCGTCATCTTGTTGTGCGGCTGGATTGTTGGACATTTCAATTGATTATGTAGATTGATTGGTGTGATTGAACGAAACTAACAGACAGCGGGTTGTTCGAAATAAACAATAGCGATTAGCTTGTTTTGAAAAGAAGTATTTGTAGTTAGCGTGTTCTGTTGGTATTTTTTTGACGAGGGATCATTAAAACGCCTGGTGCACGCATTCACCACTAAGAAATGCATTCAATAACCAAATATGCATCAATAACCGAATATGGATCAATGCCCAAATAAGATTCTGCTTAGCCAGACACATATTCAGAAACCAAATATGAAATCAATGTTAAACTACAAATCATTCAAAACACTACCGGTTTAGTACCAGGCCAAAACTACATCGGAATTTCCAAAATCAAACTACGAGCATTCTGCTCTCTACAGCTTCTGCTCTGCTAGTGGTACATGTCATTATTCGTAGCTTTGGTGCTAGTTTCGGGGACGCCCGGGGCCAGAACCTGGCCCGGAACCGTACCGGCCTCTGTAGTTGGGCTGTCTTTTGACCCCAGGCTTAGGGCTGGCGTCAGGGATGATGATGTATGGGTTGTTGAGTAGCTTTCGCTCGGTCTCCTTGTCGTAGACGGGGTAGTACTGTCTCTGGTAGCGTTCGTGGGGGTAGCGTTCTTGGGGGAAGAAGGGCATCGTGTACGGGTACGCTGGGGCACCCATGCTGGGTATCATGGGATGGGCCATTTGCTGGTGTGGAATGGGCCCGTAGGGTGGCACGGAGAACGGGCCGTAGCCCATGGGAGGCACCGCCGGTGGCATTGGCGGCATAGACAGCACGCTGGGCGGAAATCGAGCGTAATCCGCATCAAAACTCGACTCCGACGTGCCGTCCGTGTCGTTGCAGTCGCCCGTATCGTCTTCGTCTTCGTCGTCGTCGTCCTCTTCGAATATCTGCTCCCTTATCTTCATGTAAAGCGCCTCCTTGCTGGCCCTCTCTGTCTCGATATCACCTTTGATCGCTCCGCCATCACCAAGTGTCTTTTGTTCGGTCTTTTCTGTTGTCTGTTCGGTTGTCTTTTCTGTTGTCTGTTCGGTTGTCTTTTCTGTTGTCTGTTCGGTTGTCTTTTCTGTTGTCTGTTCGGTTGTCTTTTCTGTTGTCTGTTCGGTTGTCTTTTCTGTTGTCTGTTCGGTTGTCTTTTCTGCTGTCTTCTGTTCACCAGCCATCTTCTTCATAATCTTGGGCCTGATTTCGTTTTTGGGCCTGTCGTTCTTGAGCCCGTCGCTTTTGGGCCTGTCGCTTTTGACTGCCATGCTCAACTTGGGTATCGCTCCCGAGTCCAAGTCCTTGCGAAGCTGTTCGTAGTCCACGCCGTCGGCAAACATCGCCTCAATGTCATTGTTGCTGCTCCAATGCTGCAATTTGTAATATTGACACAAGTGATGTGCTAGAAGCCGAAAGTACGAGTTCTTCAATAGAACTGCATTGATTGTATACAGTTTAGCCAGGCCAATGGCTATGAATTCACATAGCTCCTTCTCCAATTGCACCAAAAACTGCCTCTCCGGCGACTTGCCCATGGCAGCTCGAAGACTATCCGGGACTTGAGCCATAATCAGCGTAATCTAAACGATCTTGTGAGCTTATCAGAGATAATATACTGAGCCCTTTTTCGAACCAATTTTAACGGGAAAATTTGCGTGAGTGCCGTTCAATGGATTCTATGACAATGCTGTCAGCTTTGAATTGCTCAAATATCAAGTTTCACCTCAATTTCAACAATGTTCGTCTATAGACAGCATACTCTTGAAGGCTAGTACCGTATGCTTGATGATATAACAATATATTATCAATAACTGAGTTACTTTCTAAGTTAGAGGCAAGTGCTAACGTGTTGTTTTGTAAATAGTTATTAAGACATTCTCTCATTCCCTCAATTTCTTGAACATTTAACGTGGTTACGTTATCAGTTAATTCAATATTTACAGTGCCTTCGTCACATGGACTATCGACAATAGTGTCGTTAACTTTTAATACTGAGTTAATACAGTCTTCTAATCCGCGCGTATCTATAGCGTTAACTAGGTAAATAACAAATAAAAATTTGAAGATATTGGTGAACATAATTTATGATATTTAAGTATCCACTTATAGTGATTAGAGTTAGACGGCGCCTAGTAATTTTCGTATATGGGGAACTTTTGATAATTGTAGAGGGTCGTGCGAGAGACCCCAATCCAAATCTTGATTCTCTCAGTTAAATCAAATCTCCAAAAGTTAAGCAGCGGCAAACTAAATCAAGTTTCATTAATTGTGCTCTTCTGGTCATTTTAACATAATTCTGACACTATGAGCAGCTCAGATGAGGTATGTTCGCTAGTGTGGCCTTTTTGAAGTTTCAAAATCGGCCTGATTTCGCCCTTTTACTAAACTTATTACTAACACCAACAGATTAGAGCTAAGAGATTAGCTAGATTGGCAGCCATGGGCGGCGCTTCCAGGAGTCCATCTCAGGCCCTGAACTCGTCCAATAGCGAATTGCTGAACTCCTCTTCCTCGCTGCAACAACAAGCTTCTCCATCCCCAATACAACCAATTGAGAAAAAACCGAAACCTTCGGAGCCCCCCGTCATTGCAAAGCTGGCACCTAAAACCGAGCCGGTTTCGAATCCAGTGGTGAAAGAAGATATCACCGACCCGGATACTCACATCTCCAACTGGTTGAAGCTGGAAATCGAAGATTTGTTTCTTGCCACTATTAATCCAAGCCAAGCTGCCAAACTCAAGTTCGTGGAGTCGTTGGCCAGCGAGGTGGAGTCCGAGCAAAACGGGTTATTGAAAGCCGATAATTTGGAAAGCTTGTTCATGGAGATTTTGACCGAATTGGGCGTTCCTTCTAAATTCTTATCTTCTATTGACTACTTGTTCCACATCTACTCCAAGAGTTTCCAATTGAAAAGAATTTTGCCAAAGAAAGATCCATTGTACGAACCAAAACTCGCCATTATCAACACCGTCATCAACTTATCTTGTTCATATGGCTTGATCAGCTTTCAAGTACCTGATATGTTTGTGAATAATAACTTGAGAGAATCAATTGATTTGTTGATCTCCAGACAAGGCTCTATGAATGGTTACATCGTGGATTTGGTCCACCAGGCCGTCCAACAGGATAGCCTCCATGACATTCTCAACATCTTACTTCCAAGCATAAGCGCAAAATTGTATAAAGTCAATTTAAACGATAGCTCATACTCCAACTACTTGACAATCATGGAGAGCTTAGTTTCCATCAAGCCAGTGGCTGCAATGTTTTCCACTGTTGCTGGATTTGCACCTCCAAATCCAAAAGAAGGACTCGATTACGAACACAAGACCTTGTTAGGTCCTTTGTTAAGATTGTCTCCATTGATCGAATCGGTCAGTACTTACTACTTCTCCGAAGACGTTAAAAACGTTTCAAGGGCCCAATTGAACTCCATTTACTCTTCTATCCAGAACGAATACAAAGTCGTTCTTGATCGTATTTTCTTCATCATTGACAAATTGATCAGGGGTTCTGCTAATACCCGTCAAGATTTATTAAAATGGTTTGCAGATTTGGTTAATACCAGTCATTTGAGAAGGGGAAGTCATGCAGATTTCAACAAATTACCCTCTCATGGCCTCATGTTTAATATTTCTATAGTTTTGGTCAAGTTAAGTTTACCTTTCTTGGAATATCCCTTTTATTCGAAGATTGATAAAATTGATATCAATTATTTCAGAAAGAATAAATTACTCGATGTTTCCGAAGAATCAAGAGTTAATTCATCTGCCAAGGAGGCAGAAGAATTTTTCCAGAAGGACTCTCAAGGTGAAGAAGCACAGGACCCAAATTTCATTAGTGATTGTTTCTACTTGACCTTGACTTACCTTCATTATGGTATCGGTGGTATTTTCATTCATTATGATAGATTGAAGAATCAGATCAAGCAATATGACCAAAGAATACAAGAGCTTCAAGGTCAAGGCCCTGGAAATTCTAACGATCCAAGAATGAACCAACTTATGAGACTTCAATTACCAAAGTTTCAAAAAGCTTGTAATTCATTGAAGACATTGAAACACTCAATCGAGGCCATTTTCAATTTTAAATCAATCAATTTAGAGATTTTCGACTTCATCGTTGGATCCACCACGTTCATCACCAGATTGATTGATCCCAAACACAAATTTCCACAGGAAAAGTTGTCGATCCCAATCTTTAAGATTGGAAAAGTCTCTGAGTTAGATGATCAAGATTTCTTGAGAACAAAGACTCCAATTCCATGGAAATTCTATCCAGAATACCTCATAGAAGGTGTTATCAATTACTGTAAGTTCATCATCAACTTTCCTGAAAATCCCTTAATCAGAAACTTAGAAAAATTATCCAGCTTTATCGAGTTTGCTGTCACTTTATTGAGATGTCCTGAGTTGATAGGGAATCCACATATGAAGGCCCATTTGGTTGAAGTCCTATTCTTTGGATCTTTGCCATTGGTAAATGGTGAGCCTGGGTTCATGACTCCGGTATTCAACTCCAATAAGTTGGTCATGGATAATCTCTTATATTCTTTACTCGATTTCTACGTGATGGTTGAAAAAACGGGGGCATCGTCGCAGTTTTACGATAAATTCAATAGCAGGTACTACGTATCTGTCATTTTGGAAAACTTGTGGACTAGTGACATTTACAGAAGTCAATTAACGGGATATTCGAAAAATAACGTTGATTTCTTTGTGAGATTCATCGCACGTATGTTGAACGATACCACTTATTTATTGGATGAGACGTTCAATGAGTTGAATTCTATCCACAATTATCAACAAGAATTGAACAAGAGAACGATTCAAAGAGGTACCTACGAACCAAACACCGAAGAATTTGGTACCGATGAAGAATTGTCCAATAATTTGCAATCAGCAGAAAGAAAGGCCAGATCATACATGGGATTAAGTAACAAGACTATGGAATTGTTCAAATTGTTCACAAAGGAAACCCCACAAGGTTTTGTTCTACCTGAGGTTGTTGATAGATTGGCTGGTATGTTAGATTACAATTTATCCATCATGGTTGGACCAAAATGCTCGAACTTGAAGGTTGAAAACCCAGAGAAATATGAATTCGACCCGAAGAAGATTTTGAGCGATTTATGTGAGATCTACTATAATTTGTCGGACCAACTGAAGTTCCTTGTTGCTGTTGCAAGAGACGGTAGATCATTCAATTTGAAGTTCTTTGAAAAGGCAACCAACATTTTGTTAAAGAGGACCTACATCAATGCCAATATTATCAATAAAGTCTTGAAATTTGGACAAGACGCAGATTTGCAAAGACAAGCTGATGAAGATGAAGAGATGGAACTAGGAGAGGTTCCGGACGAATTCTTAGATCCATTAATGTTCACACTTATGGAGGATCCAGTCATTTTACCGTCATCCAAGATCAGTATTGATAGATCTACGATCAAAGCACATTTGTTAAGTGACCCTACAGATCCATTCAACAGAGTACCATTGAAACTTGAAGATGTTCAAGATGATGTCGAACTCAGGGAAAAAATCAGAGAGTTCAAGTTGAGTAAGAAGAAGGCAGTTGACCAGGATGTAGAAATGAAAGAGTAGATATCAGGTATACTACAATAGAATCAAACAAGTTCGTATTATGTATGTAAATTTTTGAACCTATGCATAACCATGTGTGTTTAACTTCTTTAAATGGTCAAAAATATTTACAGAAACTTTGACTAGATGTTTATTACGAAGAATGAAATTATAAATTTACAGAAACATACCCACGCTTAAGCTTTGATGGCGAATTTTCTTTGTGGGTAAGCAATCTTTTGCTTTCTGGCTTTTTCAGTGATTCTGTTGGCATCTTCCTTGGACAATCTTCTTCTGATAGCTCTGGTCTTCTTAGCTCTCAAGTCCTTTGGTTGGTACTTCTTGTCAGCGTAGAATTCTCTAACGGATTGTCTTTGGTTGGCGTTGATGACAGTTAAGACACGGGCGATGTTCTTTCTAACAGTGTGGATCTTTGGAAGAGATGGTCTTTGCAATTTTTGGACCTTCAAGTTGGCCAATTCTTGCTTCAATTCAACCAACTGAGATTGTAATTGTTCCTTAGACTTGGTTCTCAATTCAGTAGCTTTGACGATAGACTAAATTTGTTAGTAGGGTTTGGTTGAATAAGGAAGAGTGAAATCAGTGATGGTCAGGGCTGGTGTTACTTTCGGTCCACTAACAGACGGGAAGGGAATAAGGACTCAATAGATTCAAAGATTAAACGAGGGACTTATGTGGACTTTCTTGATTATGACTGACATTATTGGTGATATTAATTATTATTCGATGGATTCGATGTTCAATTCATATGCTTGAAGTTATGCCTTTCAACACGGACATCCAGTTGTAGACGAAAGCCTTTGACCCATCACGTTTCGTTATATAGATACTCTTCCATCTTTAATCGACGATATGTCACATACCATTTTTAATGAATTCAGATGATGGTAAAAACTATCAGTAAAATAGTATAAATGATTTTTTTCTACTAGCTATTGAAAATTTTCACGATTCTGGTGAGCGCGAGTATCTGCAGGACGCAGTTACCAAAATAATTACAGGTTTTAGTTTAATCAATTAGGTGTTTTTACAGGTTTCAACCATCACGTGCGCGCGCCCTTCTGTATATTGACTATTTAGGGCATCAGCCCTATAGTCGCTCAGATCAAATCAAATCACAGGAGAGGAAACACGCCAATCTGGCAATGTTGGTGATAAAATGAGTGACTTAATTTATACAAGTAGATACAACCCAAAATGATATACATGAGGGCTGGAATTTTACAGAATTAATGAGTAGTTATCAATTAATTGCGAAGAATTGAATATAATGAAGGATGATTGCTTAGTATCAATTGGTTATATATTGATTTAGAGAACTGATTTAAAAATATGAAAATGGCGTATAATGATTATATAACGTTAATGAATTAACGTTTATTAAAACAAAACATAGATTGATAAAACTAAATCAAGAAGAGTTCTTCAAGTTGGTGGACAACCATTCCAAACCTTCGTACAAACCATCACCAGTGGTGGCACAAGTAGATTGAATGTACCATGGTCTTTGACGGATTGAGTGTAAACCTAATTTTTCAGTTATTTCTGCAGCATTCATAGCATTTGGTAAATCTTGTTTGTTAGCAAAGACTAAAAGGAGAGCATCTCTTAATTCATCTTCATTCAACATTTGTTGTAATTCTTCTCTTGCTTCAGCGATACGATCTCTATCGTTAGAATCAACCACGAAAATGATACCTTGAGTATTTTGGAAGTAGTATCTCCACAAAGGTCTGATCTTATCTTGTCCACCGACATCCCAAACAGTGAAGGAGATGTTTTTGTATTCAACGGTTTCAACATTGAAACCAATAGTTGGAATGGTGGTAACAATTTCACCTAACTTTAATTTATACAAAATGGTGGTTTTACCAGCAGCATCTAAACCAACCATAAGAATTCTCATTTCTTTGTTACCAAAGAGGTTGCTGAACAACTTAGAGAATGACAAACCCATGATCTATGTTTAAAATGATTCAAAAATGATAGTTAATTAATTCGATTAGATATGAAAAGAAACAATTTAAATTTTTCAATGATTTGAATCACTTGAAAAAATAAAACCTGACTTATAAAAATGGGGATGAATTGAAAAAGCAATCGGTTTAATCTATCGATCGATTAGTGATTGATGTTGGATCTATCAATAGATTGATGGAATAGTGGGTGATATACTTTTCTCACTTAATGTTGTGTTGTTATTTTTGCCCTTATTTCAGCGTCGATTCTGAGAATAGTTAAAAACGGTACAAAAACGACAGTCGTGTAGGGGGTACGGGTCACGCTTTTGGCAAAAATAGGTATAGACGTGTATGTATTAGCTATTAAATAAATTATTTCCCAACGTTGACTTTACACAGGGAATATCTTTGTAATGCTCTAATGAAGACGGCATAATTGACAGTAGTGTTGTCTGGTTCCCAATAAATTTCGGATAATCTAATATGCCAAGGAGGGTAATCTTGTAAATCTAATGCAGGACCAAAACTAAGGAGTAGATCAGGTTCTTGTCCCACCAATTCCACAAGTTCTTCATCGACCAAATCGACGGTGATATCTTTAATTGATAATTCTTTGTTGTGAGCCAAATCGCTCATGGTTTTAGTGAGTTCAATTATGGTTGGCTTACCATCGATTCTGGACAAGAGAGTGATTTCCAAATCAACTGGCTGGCTAATGATGGTTTCATCGCTATTACTGTATAGCATTTTATTTGAATGTGGGAGTTTAATGACATACACTGGTAATGATTCGGTACCAAAGTATGTAGTTAGATTCTTGTTGATGTAACGACGTAACTCATGCAAATTTTGCTCCATGATACCATTGTATTCGTATATGACCAAATGAGGAATACCGCTGGAAATTGTCCAAGCGGTGAGTTCACTGATGTCGTTGATGAGGCCATCAACACCCCCGTTTTCGTCACCATCATCTTTTAAATCTAGAATGGTTGCTAGTCTCTTCGGGATCTTACTCAACTTATTAACATCGTCTCGAATGATTTGTGGTGTTTTGTTGGGATAGTATGCTAGCGTGAGAAGTTTGATGGTGATACGGCGGTACGTGTACTGGAAGTTTTTGTAAATGGACATGATGAAAAATAAGGCTAGTAAAATAGAATGACTTATATAAAAGCCGATTAAACTAGCCATGGACTGATTGACAGGTTGATTCAAGCTCCTAGACAATGCCGACGTGATGCCAATCACGCCCCCTTGTTCCTTTGCCATCTTGAAGTTGTAGACTTTTTGGTATTATCAACTAATTTAATGAGGATCTAACTTGCAATTTATAAAGCCGCTGGCAGATTTTGCGATGTATCACAATTTAAAACCACTCTGTACTTATCGAGATCCGTACACCCAACAAATCCTCATTTTACATCCATTCGCATTCTCGCAATTTGACAAATTCGTAATTGATAAAAAACTGCGGGGTGCGTGAAAATCACTAAGGGTGTACGGAGCGCGCGATTAGGGTAATCACCAGTTGAGAAAAAGTTTTCGATGTAGGACACTAAATATTAAATTGATCTAAGATATACACTAAAAAAGTATAAGAGCATAAGTAGGAGAAAGTTGTGACTGGGAAGAACTGAGATCATATACCACCTACAAAAATTATCGTTTCCGATTCGAACCAAGTGGATCTTTCTCGCTATATTCGGGGATAAGGCGCAGGTTATTTTCTGGTTAATCACTTATTAATACTGATAATCCCTATCAAAATTCATCTCGTGGCCATAAATTAATCCTTCAAGCCATCAACAGATCCGGAGATTCAACTGGTCGTTTTTTTTCTTCATTGGCATATTTATGGGTATTTATTTGGGTTCTTAAGCATTATATGATTTCGACAAAATGTTTACAAAGGTGATTGGGGCTCTAGAAGGTCTCCTATATGATAACACCATAGAAGAGGAGCATTATAGGAAGATGAGGCAGAAGTCCTCTTCTTCCTCTGCTATTATCGTTGGTTTAGTGGCGGCAGTGGGTGGATTCTTGTATGGTTACGATACTGGTCTTATTAATGATATTCTTGAAATGCAGTACGTTGCCTCCCATCTCCCGTCTAACCATGTTGATTTCAACGTTCATGAAAGAGCTTTATTAACGGCCATTTTATCCTTGGGCACTTTCATTGGTGCCTTGATTGCGCCAATAATATCCGACAACTTTGGTCGTAAATTTTCAATCATATTATCATCAGCACTTATATTTAATATCGGTAATGTGTTTCAAATGGCATCTACAAATGTTTTCCTAATGTGCTTAGGAAGAGCAATATCCGGTTTGTCTGTTGGTATACTTTCTGCTATTGTACCACTTTATCAAGCTGAAGCTTCTCCCAAATGGGTTAGAGGTTCTATCGTTTACACATATCAATGGGCTATCACATGGGGGCTCTTAATCGCTAGTGCAATTTGTCAAGGTACCAGGAAACTAAATAATAGTGGTTCTTATAGAATTCCCATTGGTCTACAATTCTTATGGGCTATTTCCTTGACAGTGGGTATGTTATTCCTACCTGAAAGTCCTAGATTCTATGTTCAAAAAAATGATATTCAAAAGGCGTTGGCCAGTTTATCCAAACTAAGAAGACTACCTGATGATGATGCCGACTTGATTGAGGAATTGGTTGAAATTAAAGCCAATTATGATTATGAAGTTTCCTTTGGCAAAACTACAATTTTGGATTGTTTCAGAAGTGGAGGAGGTCGTCATAAACAAGTTTTAAGAATCATCACCGGAATGGGAGTTCATGCTTTCCAGCAATGTTCAGGTATCAATTTTATCTTCTACTATGGAGTGAATTTTTTCTCTAGTACTGGGCTAAAAAATTATTATATCATGTCATTTATAACATATGTGGTCAACACTCTTTTCACAGTACCAGGATTGATTCTTGTCGATGTCATTGGCAGAAGAAAGCTTTTATTGGGAGGAGGTATTGGAATGTCGATTTCGAATTTCATCATTGCTATTATTGGTGTGACCGTTAGTAATACTCACATCAGATCTATCTGTTCTATTTCATTCCTGTGTTGCTTTATTGCATGTTTTGCTTCTTCATGGGGTGGAGCAGTGTGGGCCATTGCGTCTGATATTTATGGTATAAGTATCAGACAAAAGGCGATTTCCATTACTGTTGCCACTAATTGGTTAGTGAATTTTATCTTTGCATACATAACACCATATTTGATTGACACTGGGTCGCATACAGCTGCCTTAGGTAACAAGATTTTCTTCATTTGGGGTGGGTTTAATGCATTAGGTGTCGTGTTTGTTTACTTTACGGTTTATGAGACCAAAGGTTTGAAATTAGAAGAAGTTGATTACATGTACCAAAATTGCGAGAACTCGAGAACATCGACCAGGTTCAAGTCAGGTAAGTTAGTGGCCAGAGCCGGGGGTAGTAATACACCAGCTTCCGGGCAGTATGTTTTGCAATCACCCAAAAGTAAATCAATATCGTCATCACCACCTGAAAGTCAAGAGAAACGAGAAGGAAACGAGAATTTAGATACACCACAAGGACAAGCACTCACATCACATCAAACACTTCAGCATGAAAACGTCACGGCCGTTGACGATAATATGTTGCAACCATCATTTTCGTCTTCAGCATCATCAACACTGTCGCACGACTCATCAGCATTGAACGACTACCAAAGATACTTGAACAGTTTACAGAAAGAATCGAGTGAGAGTCACCACCAAGTTGATACTTCACAGACTTCAGCATCAATACTCAAAGATCTCAAGTCGAAGCCATCAAACATACACACCTCGAGTCCTGGACCAGCCAATTTCAGCTACAACGAAACACATTTGCGTCAAATCAACGACGAATACGACCATGCCATGGGTAACGGCAGTGAGACAACCACAGCGCATCCCATAAGCAACAACAACATGACGATTATTGCGACGCCATTTTTCACATCACCGCCATCCGACTCGGACACCGACAGCGATGAGAGCGGACCAGAACAAGGAGGTGTTTAGTATAACGATTAATGAAAATTATAAGAAGTTTGTATTTAACGATACATGGAATTGAAAGTGATTTGTAGTCGATTAGTGAGATACCAGTCGATGATATTAATGTAGTGCCACGACTGGTGAATGTGAAGAAGATGCTGATCAGCGAATACCAAAGGAATCAAGGTTAAGGTAAAGAACCACAACAGTACGAATATGAAGGTTGCAACAGCTCATGAAATGAAAATGAAACTCAGAAAGTTGCAACAATTTTCTCTTCGTCTATGTAAATTCGAGTGGTGCAAGTATCCCAACATAAACGGGTCCTACAACAAATTCAAAGCACAGTGGAACAACAAGCATTCAAGGTAGCCAAAGCTCAATCTATAAATAATCTTACAGAAATCACAGCAGAATACTAGACTTACATCAAAAGCGCTTCAGATTTAAAGTTTAGTGAATACTCAAACCGAATTCAACGTCCAATGGGAGAACAATACTTCTCAGTGTAAATGGAAATTGCAACATTCATACATGTTAATAGAGTCTACAATGAAACTAGTCCCAAAACAGTAATGCAACGGTTATTGTTCCAAAAGTGAAATTTCCATGGAGCTAAACGATGGAATTGAATGACCGGATGTAAACGAAGTGAGTCCGAGCCGGAACCCTCGGAATTTAGGAGGGGGAGCATCAGCCAAAGAATCCCACCTGCAGCGAGCACTTTCCTAATTGACACACATCCTTGCCTAATTGGGCATCAAGCCACAGGAGACTCCTTACACTTGCTGATTGCTAGGGGGCAAAATTGAGTTTTAGACGGTTGGCTAGACCACAGGGGAGCAGGTAGCGACCAAACGACCCAGAGTTGCCATTGAGCCTAGCGGGCCGGTACGGCGTGGATGTCAGGTCATAACTTGCCAGGGAGACGGCTACTACGGGGATGACGACAGTGCGAGGTGTACGGGTCTGTATTTCGGATCACGTGCCCACCTACCCTCGGAAAGAGCAGAGGGCAAAGCATTATCAGCAGCCACCACACCATGACAGAAGCATCCAGCAAGTACCTTATACACGAGAGCGTGCGGGACAACAAGCCGCTCCTTGTGGAGAATCTATTGGCGGAGACGCCGCAGCTCGTCAAGCTCCAGGACGAGGACGAGAGAACGGCGTTGCACTGGGCCTGTTCGTGCAACAATGAGAGCATGGTTGATTTGATCCTCAAGTACGCCAGAAAAATCAAAGACTACGACCTCGACGAGTACGTGGACGCCAGCGGGTGGACGCCCGTGCACGTTGCCGCAGCCATTGGCAGCGCCAGCATCTTCAACAAGCTCATGCGGTGGGACCCCCAGCCAGACGTGGACCTTGCCACTGGACAGGGTACCACCGCGCTCCATTTGGCGGTCAGCAAGAACCACTACGAGGTGGCACGCGAGTTGGTGGAGGAGTACAAGTGTCTGTGCCGGGTGAAGGACAGGAAGGGCATGACGGCGCTTCATCGGGCCAGCTGCGTGGGCAACCAGGCCATGGTCAAGATGTTGGCGGCGCAAAAGATCAACATCAACGCCCAGGACGCCGATGGATGGACCAGTTTGCACCACGCGCTCGCCGAGGGCCACGGCGACGTGGCGGTGTTGTTGGTCAGCTTGGGCGCCGACGCGTCCATTGTCTCAGCCGACGGGCAGCTGCCGGCGGCCGTGGCCGTCGATGACCGAGTCCGCCAGTTCTTCACCGACTCTATAAACTAAATCTTTAATGTGTCACGTGCCCGTGCCCTCGGAACTCGGCCACCCGAAACAGCCGAATGCCAAACATCCAGTTTCAGCCGAACAAATATTAGCATTTGTGCCAAAAAGCGGTGACCACTTAACCCGCAACGGGGAAAACGTAAACACTAATTGTCATTTCATGTTTAATAGTAATAATGTCTAAAGTGAAAAAAATAATAAGGATATTCTGTTGCTGTATCATCTCATTGACAATGCTGTAGGTAATTTAGCATATATAAATTTCAGCAATCCCTTAAAAAATGAAGCAGAAAAAACTTGATAATTTGGTCTACTGAAAAGGATAATCAATTATATTTCAATTATATTTCAATTATACACTAATTGATATACATCCATATTAATAGTTGTTGTTGTTATTCTTCTTGTCGTTATTCATAATCCATAATGTTAGCAATTGGTGATAGTATATTACGTTTGGTCAACTTTATTGTCCTTGTCATTGCACTTGGTCTTACTGGTTCTCTTGCTGCCACCACCGTCAAGCATTCCAACCCTCAAGTTAACTTTGGTGTATTTGCCGCTGCTTTTGCCCTCTTGACTTCCTCTTTCTATGGTATCTTGGCTTACTTCTTTGCTGCCTTTGCCTGGCCATTCATTTTGGCTGTGTTTGACTTCTTGAACTTGGTCTTCACTTTCGCTGCCGCCACCGCCATTGCCGCTGCCATCCACGTTCACTCTTGTTCCAACACCGACTACCTCAAGGACAACACCATTGCTCAAGGCAAATCCGGTCGTTGTAGAAAAGCTCAAGGTTCCGTTGCTTTCCTTTACTTTGCCTTCTTTATCTTTTTGGCTTCCACTGTATTCTCAGTGATTTCTGTCTTCAAGGGCGGTTTGTTCGGTTCTTCTAGATCCTCTGCTCCAAGAGTCGGTGTCCCATCGGTTTCTCAAGTTTAACATACCCTATGTACTTTGTTTAATGAACTAATTCAAGTATTTCGCCAATCCAATTGGCATTGTAGTGTAGTGCCCTTAAAACCAATTGTCTGCTGGTATCCGTGTCTCATCCTTGGTGTATTGTATGGCTTCAGTCATTTCGCTTCAGGGTTCCGTTGTGAACATTGACGTCATCTTGATGGCCCGGCCTTGTTTCGACTTTTTCCCTTTTTGGTAACTGGTGTTTTTGAGTTTGAACTGTCGATATTTCATTGTTTTAGCTATACGACCTTTTGCATTCAACCTTCGAAACTGTCACTTTCCTAGCTCTTTACTTACACCGACGGTAAGTTCAGCTGTCAAATACTAATATCTACAAATCACAACGTGTACTCAATCTCCACCTTCCAAATCTTTTAGTCTCAACCTTTTATATCTATTTAGCCTCAACATTTTATATCTATTCAATCTCAACTTTATCTCAACTGCTTAAGCTGAACCTAATTTCAATTACCAAATTACTCCACCGCTTTTCTTATTCCTTCGGTACTTTTGACCGAAACTTTCAGACTACTCGAAAAGTCTCTCTCTTATTGAAATATCTCTGCTATTGAAATATCTCTTCTATTGAAATACCTTTTCAATTGAAACATCTCTTTTATTGAAATATCTTCATTGAAATATCCATACCATTCTACCTACTTTTCTACTCAATTTGATATTTTAACATCTCTTCGATTCTTGAATTAGAAACTCTTGCTTCTCTTCTCGAGCTATATACTTCTAAGCACCTACTTCTTCTTTCTCTGCTTTCTCTCTCTCTCGTACTGGTTCTTTTCAGCACCTTCCAGGGAGTTAATAGTATTAACAATGTTGGCCATTTTCTTATGGTATTCCTCGTACATCTCCTTCTTCTCTCTGATCTGTTCTCTACCAGCAAACTTGGTCTGTTTCCTGAGGTCCTTCAATATCGACTTCTTCTCCTTCTTCAATTGACTCTTCATCTTATTAATCTCTTGTCTTTCGACATTGGTGTCATAAGACTTCTTGTCTGGGTTGAAGTTCTCCTCGAATTTAGGCGCAAACGTTGGAATGGCCAATGATCTATGGTATTGCAATGCCAATGGTTTCCTGTCTTTAGTGGAATTCAACTCCAATTTGTTCAATTTGCTCGAGACATTGATGAGCTGTGGCAATGTTCCAGCGTAGTATCTCAATAAATGCTTCAACGTGATGTTCAAAGGTCCGATGATCTCGGGCAATGCACTGGCATCTCTCCAGAGGTCAACTGACTTGTTGACGAGATGCAAGATCTTGATGATGAGATTCATCTTGAACTGAGGACTGCTGGTGTTATCAAACACTTGCCCAATGCTAATGGTGATGTTTGAATCTTGGTAGGTCTCAAACTTATCGGTCTTGAGTAAATTGGTGTTGAACCCATTTATCTTATTGGTACTGCTTAGTCCTTGCAAGTTGGATATCTTTTCAGGCTCTGGTGCCAAAACCAAGAGACATCTCTCCAAGAAGTTGACCACTTCTGGCACGAATCGTTTGGCGAAGGACTCGTAGTTCAACAAAGTCTCGGTAATGAATAATCCTTGTCCAATTTCGTTGATGGAGATCTCGGTGCCTGTGTAAATGACATGTTGGGACAAGTATTCGTTCATTAGAATTAATACTGGCGTTACGATCAAATGGTAGTGATCAGATGTGGAAAATAGGTATCCAACAATGACGAAAAATGCTAAGTCTTGTTTCAAGAGTCCCGAGCCAGTGATTCTCTCTTGGACAAGGTTGATGTGTTCTCTGATGGTCTCCACCAAGGACTGGTTGAACGATTCGGCGAGTTTCTTCAACACCTTGGTCAATTGCTCGAAAAGCCCTTGGTTTTTGGCATCTTCAGATACAGAGAGCAAGTATTGAAAGAGAATCGACACAAATGTGTTCATCTTGTCCTTGTTGCCCTCTGCCAAGTTGGGTCTGTAGGTGTCAACGATTCTCTTGATCTGGCTGATGGCCTGTGTATCGTCGAGAGGTGCCAACAATTGTGTAAGCTCCTCTTGGGTGGTGGGCATGGAAATGGAAGGGAGTTTTCTCACCGGTTTGGCAACTTGCTCGTCGTCACTATCATCGCTATCATCGTTTTCTTCATCTTCTTCATCGTCGTCTTCTTTGATGGAGAATCCTTCACCTTCTTCGTCCTCTCCAGCCCAAAAATCGTCATCCAAGTCGTCTCCTTGTACACCTTCGTGGTCTTCGTCCAAACCATTCATTCTGCGCAATCTGTCGGCTTCCAACTTCTTCATCTTGTCTGTGTGTTCTTTTGCCAACTCCTCGTCGGTCTTGGTTCTGTCTGCTGGCACTGACCGTCTGTCGTAGGTCAATTCTCTCACTTTATTGTCGTATTCTAGTTCTTCTGGAGTTTTCGTCAGAAATTGGTTGTTTTTCTTCATGTTGGATGCTATGGACTGGTTGAGCTCGCCCATGACGTCTCCAAACTCCTCGTCCAAGTCCATGATGTCTTCTTGGGCCTCTTGGAACTCCTTCTGTCTTTGGTGCTTGTAGAACTTGGATTTGGCAATGATTTCCTTCATGACCTCGGCTTTGCTCTTCTTTCGAGGGGCCTCGTCTGTTGGCATGAGCTTGTCCTCGTCCACGTACGACTTGGACCCGCCCAATCCTTCTTCCTGGTCGTCAAACGTGAGAGACTTCCCAGAATGGGTGAGGGTGAATCCATCATCATCATCGCTGTATTCGTCCTCACTTCCAAGCGAGAAGACATTCTTTTTCGACGACGCCTGTCTTTCTCTGGTGAATCTGGCCAACATTTTCTCTTCTGCTGTCATGTTCTTGTTGTTTTCACCAAATCTTCTATCCTTAATTCCACCGGTTCTTCCTTGCTGCTTTCTGTTCAAGTCGTAGTCCAATTTCATTGATTTTTCGGCGCTTCCCTTGTTTTTGGTGGCCTCGTTGTGTTGCTTGGATCCGGCCTTGACGAACTTGCCGCCTTGGATCACGGTAAAGTCATGTTTTGTCCGGTTGATTTTATTATCAAACTGATTGAAGTCATTTCTGATGCCCCCCAAGATGTTCTTGGATTCGTCGTTTGCTCTTCTCGTTTCGGATCCGGTTTTCGCCTTCTTGTTCTTCCTCTTCACATTGGTCTGTCCAACTAGCCCGTTGGCTTTCAACGCCGCTTTGAGCTGTTTTAATTGCGATCCTGCCATGATGGTTTGTTAGCAGAAGGTGGTGAAAAAAAATGAGATGAGCTGCGAATTTTTCTCATAATGTGCACTGAGATAACACGAAGAATAAGAATCATCAAAATGGATGAGAATCATGAAATGTGAAATGTGAATGAAGTGTGAATAATTGACAAATGAGTGGTGGTGAACGATGATACTTGGAATTCATTTTGTTATATTCTTACTTCAACATCACACTTTAATTTTTCTACGTCTACTACTGTAACTCTCACTAGAATCCAACAAATCAATATTTGTATCGCCATCTTAGACTTTTCGAGTATCTCGTAGCGTACATTACCATCTTGCGAGTGTCTCATGGTGTATTTCACCATCTTCTGAGTATTTTCGGAGTCTCGATATCTCTGGAATCCCACCATCCCGTGGACTCTAGTTTTGGTGTCAACCGTCTTCAACCGTCTCAATAACCATCTCTTAACCGTCTCTCAACCATCTCTATAACCATCTATAACCATCTCATGGAATCTTCATGATCCTCTCACGATATAGTCTCTGATCTATCTATATCTTTCGATTTCTTCTACATATCTTTCAAACCTCTGGTAACAATTCTTTTTTGTAAGGTTTATCCATATCTCCGCTCATTCATTGCAATCATGCTACCATTCTTGAACTATTAAAATTTTCATTTACGTTCAGATTGCTCTAATATTATCCCCAACTCTTCACCCATATCTATCTCATCCAATCACTTTCCTACTAACTTCTTGCCTTATTCTGTTTATTACTCACCTATGACTCGACAAATCGTGTATTCTGCTATATATCAACGATTCCATCCAGATGTTCACCCAGTTCACTCTCTCCTCAACTCCGGGCACCATCTTGCCTATAAAACTGATTCAACATGCCCAAAACTCCCCTGGACTTTTGGCCCCGTTCATCGTCAGAATACTCGTCCTCGTTGAATTGATACTTCACATTGTACGCAGACTCCGTGAGACTAAGATGGGGCGATGGTCCCGGCTGCTGCTGGTAAATCGACGTTGAAGGTCCAGCCTCCATCGTTCCATTGACCTTGTTTCTGAGTACTTGGTTGGATGTGCTGGGCCGTCCCATTGCCTTGTTGGCAGGTTTTCCCCGTTCGTCAACTTTGCTTTGCTGGCCGTAACTTTCCAAGAAATACATGTAAGACTTGATCATCTTGTCATCCTGATAATGGTCGTCGAACCCTTCATCGCTTTCCAGCAGCGTATCTGAATCGGAGATATTTTTCTTGATGTTTTCGAGCTCAATGTCCCGAGTGCCCATTTTAGCCTTTTCCCGAGCCTTGGCTTTGGCCTTGGCCTTGGATTTGGCCCTTGACTTGTATGCTTTCTTCGTCTTGTTCCGCTTGTTCAAGTCGTGCATCATGTTCTTGTCCTTTTCCTCGAAATTGAACATTGCAAAGTAACACACGTAACCCAAACCATCCACATGGATGGAATATTCCCTGAAGAAATCAATTATGGCTCCGGAGTTGGTGGACACTTTGAACCACAAGATGAAGGGCGTGAGAATCAAACTGATGATCTCGTTGATGATAATGATGATCTTGAGACTGTACAATTCACAGAACTCATTCTTTACTTGAACAGTGTGTAATCTACCATTCCATGAACTGGGTAAGTAGTGGGTGAACTGTGACACATACCTCAAGCTTGCTTCCGGGTCATAGAAAAACGACGACGTTTGGTTGTTCAAGTTCTCCGATGTATTCGAACTTGTGGACGTATTGAGTGAATTGGACGTGATTGCCCATAAAGTACCAAACAAACTTATGTAGAATAACGAACTTTTGTTGGCAGTTATTTCGAAGGACCAGAAATTATGTTCCTCATCGTCAAACCATAACCCCATAATCACCAAAACTGCAGTAATGGCACCGGAGATGAAATTCACGAGGGTCATTATATTGATGACCAAAAAACCTCCGGGAAATTGGTTAATGTAGGTATTGGCAGGCCCAATAGATAAATGCAATCTTTTGATGAAAAAATGTGGTAATTCATTGAACTCTCTCAATTTCCATTCTGCCCACGGAGTGTACTGTCTCAAACCTAGAATAGAGGCAGGGTTTGATTTGTACTCGTTGAAATAACGGAAAAAGTATAAAAGAACAAAGTAAATCACTATGAATGGACAAAGAATCAAATTGATTATTGCAGCCATTTTGAATCTTGAATTTAACTCTTTGGCTAAATGGTTCCTGTTGGCTTCTTTCAAAATCGTGGGATTGATTTGACCATGATTGTTAAAAATGAAATTATTAATACAAAGCTTTAGGTTCCACTCCAAAGTTTTAGTTAGCACTGAGTTAGTTTGAAAATTGTTAATCAATGGGATATTACCTAGTATAGGAATAGAAAGGTCCAAGACTTCTTTATTGATCAAGGCTATCATGTAGTTTTCTTTCCTCATGATCCTGTTGGCGATATCATGGGCATTCAATCTTATTTTCGAGTTCAAATCGTTAAGATAGTGTAATGGGACATTGTTATTGTTGGAAGTTAAAGTGTTGTATTCTTTTAACAGCATTAATCTTTCCACTATTGTTGTCCAAGAGATGGTCATGAGTTCATCATCGTTGGAAATTCCGAGTAACTGGGCATAGAAATTCTTAATTTCCTTGAGTTTGTAGCTATAGTCAAAGTACAATTGGATCAATCTCAAGGAGATATAGCATGCAAATCCAAACAAGAAGAACTTGATGGACAATGGAACTTGCGAGTACAAGTAGTGCGGGATGATGAGGTCAGACAAGGTGATTGGGTAGTTCAGGTTGGAATTCCATTGGTTGAAGAAAAAGTCATAATCGATGCCCCATTTCAAAAACACAGTGAACCACAAGATGAACACGAAAATCACCAAGCTGACGATTCTTGACAAAACTATGTTGAGAAGCCCCTTGCCTCGGTAGTAGTAGTAAATATCAATGAGAAATTCGTCCATATTGACGATATTTGCCCACAAGTACAATGCCCGTTCTTTGGGTGGGATAACCACCTGATGCCTGCGTTTAGCGTTCCTCTGGAACATCGTGTGTTGTGAAGGTTCGTTGGTGGGTTTTCTGAACTGCTGTGTTCCCGTCTGAGAACTATATAGAGGGAGGGTGTCCTTGTTAGAAGACAATTTCTTCATGAGGAAGTTTTTGGCGTTGTCCACGTTGGGCACGAACTTCAATGTGTTCTGATGTGGTTTTTGCTTTGGCGATAGACTTGGTTTGTCATCTGGAGACAAAATCGGTTGGCTTTCAGGGGATGAATGTGGTTGGCCAGACACGTTTGCCTCATATCTTTGAATGTTGGAATTGTTTCTTTGTTTCAGAGTAAGTTGAGCTTTGGGGACCAAATTTGTACTGGACTCTTGGTCCGACGAAAGGTCTGAGTCTGAGTCGGGGTCAGAGTTGATGATACCCTGTTGAGGCACTGACGGCTGGAGCATTGGGGAATCCAAGTCGGATTGGTCATATTGGGAGTCAAGATTTTGGTACGCCAAAGAATCAGATTCTGGGTCATAGTATTGATAATTTTCCAGGAGTTGATTATACACCGAGTGGAGTCCAAACACACGCAGAAGGAACGTATCGTTGTTTGGCTCGTTGAACTCGGACATGTTGGCAAATGTGTGGTTTATTTGGTATTCTCTTGCTTGTGTTTGATTATCCTCAGAGGAGACCAGTGCACCAGAATAGATAACAGAGAGATAAAGATACAGAGAGATAAAGATATAGATACTGGTGAACGGCAATGGTAGGTGGAATACGAGGAGATACCAATAGCAGAAGTTGCCATGTGGTAGGCGATAATCAAGAGGGTCAATAAAGTAGCTGTAGAAGATAATCGATAGTCGAGATTAAAACTTGTGATGAGAGTAAATCTTTGAGAGTAGATAGTAAAATGATAAGTAAAGAGAGGATTACAAAGAGAGAATGGGTAATATTTGGGGGTGGGAGTGAAAGTCATCGAAAAGTCGCTAGACAGGAACCGGGTTGGTTGATAGTTTACCGAAAAATGGATTTTGGCGTCAATAATTGGCAACAGTCTAGAGGTTAGCGGTAGTCAGAGAATGTTCGCAGCCATACAGTTGTAGACAACAATAACTGTCGATAAGCTGACTTGAATTGATGTCATAACGAAGCCAGTGTGTATTTTGTAGTGACCGAAAGCACTAATACCAATGTATCAATACCAATAAACACCAATATACTAATACAAATATACTAATACAAATATACTAATACCGATAAACACCAATATGCTGAAATACACTTATTTTGAAGTACGGATATACCAACACCAATCTACCAACATTGACAAGTGTTTTCGGCAAAACTTCATAGCTACAAAGACTTCGGAAAAACACTAAAGTGAATCACTGCAGTACAAATTAAATCACTACTTGAATCAAAAAATCGAATCAAAACTAAATCAAAAAATCAAATCAAAACTAACCCAATAGTTAATCAAAACCACCAAATGTAAAACAAAAATAACAAAACCTTCGCGCAGATATCACATTCACGTCCACATTCACACTCGATTCACACTGAAAGCTGAAATACCATGAAATGGTATGAAATCCTCTATTGTTAGTGGCGAGTGGAACATCGATTACGTAACTATTTTCATTGCTTTTTCCCAAAACGGGTTTGTGTCAATTATTGCAGCCCAAATCTGTAGCCGGGCACGCAACCCGGGGCTAAAAAACTCGAGATTTTACATGGACTGGAGACCACCATCGAGGTGTTGCAACCCAGGAAGCAAGGTGCCGATGCATCAGAGAGGGAGCGGGAAGAATCTGGTGAATTTTGGGGAGAAAATCGCCGGATTTGGCCAAATCGCAACACTGCCTAGCACAGCCAACGAACGATGCTCCCAACACATAGAGAAGCAATAAAAAGGCCGAATCCCACCAAATAATAACTTTTTTACTTCAGCGATGGCACAACGAGACTTGACCAATAACACGCCATACAGCATTTCCCAGCTGCACAATCCGTTCGTGAACTCGGACGAGCTGTCGTTTGACGAGTCCGTGCGGTCGGACGACGGCTACGACCGCCCGTACGGCCTGGCGTACGATCTGGCATACGGCCGGGGGTACGATGGGCCGGGCCACAGCGCCAGTGCGCACCACTTGCTCGAGTCCTCGGACGACGAGTCGCGCGCGCCCGACCCGCCGCCACACGGGACATCACACGGCCAGCTGTACGGCCCACAGTACGGTTCCTCGTACGACACTCCGTACGACGCGCGCGCGGACGCGCCCGACATCCACACGCCGCCAGCGTACGACCGGTACCCGTCCATGGCCAACTCGCGCGCGGTGTCGCAGGTTTCCTTCGAACCGGCTGCAAATTCCGAAGACCTGCTGCTGCTGAAAGAAAACCCATTTCTCGAGCACGATTTCAGCCCCTTTGGCGGGTACCCTGCTCAGTCATTCCCGCTCCACATAGACGAGAAGGAACCCGACGACTACTTGCACAACCCTGACCCGATAGCCGATGCCAAATACGACAAGAACCGATTTGCAAATGACCTCAAAAATATGGATAAACGCTCTTTGGGTGGCCTTATTGGCGTGGGGACCTTGACCATTGGCGCCCTCTTCGTGTTTATCGTGTTGCCCGTGCTCACGTACTCCGGGATCACGCAAAAACAGGCCCCCGACTCGTACGAAATCTTGACAAACTACCGTTTCCCGCTCCTCAGTGCCGTGCGGACAAACCTCGTGGACTCCGACACCCCGGACAGCGAGAAGACCTACAAAACGTCCAAGGGCGACGAATGGGAGCTCGTGTTCTCGGACGAGTTCAACGTGGAAGGCCGGACGTTCTACGAGCAGGACGACCAATTCTTCTACGCAGCAGATTTCCACTACGCCTCGACCCAGGACTTGGAATGGTACGATCCCGACGCCGTCACCACGGCCAATGGCACGCTCAAGCTCCGCATGGATGCCGTCAAGAACCACGACTTGTTCTACCGGTCGGGGATGGTGCATTCGTGGAACCATTTCTGTTTCACCGAGGGTCTCATTTTGATGTCGGCCCAATTGCCCAACTACGGCACCATCTCTGGCCTCTGGCCCGGTCTCTGGACCATGGGCAACTTGGGCCGCCCGGGGTACATGGCCACCACCGACGGCGTGTGGCCGTACACTTACGAGGCGTGTGACGCGGGCATCACCGCCAACCAGCTGTCTCCGGACGGGATCTCGTATTTGCCCGGCCAACGGCTCAGTCTGTGTGCCTGTCCTGGGCTGGATCACCCCAACGTCGGCACCGGCCGTGGGGCGCCGGAAATCGACATCATCGAAGGAGAAATCGACACCAACAAGAAGAACGGTGTGGCTTCCCAATCCTACCAAATCGCTCCGATGGACATTTGGTATTACATCGACTACAGCTTTGTCGAAATCATGGACCCAGACGTCACCTCCATGAACACATACACCGGTGGCCCGTTCCAGCAGGCTGTCAGTGGTACCACTACGTTGAACCCAGAGTGGTACCAGAAGGGAAAAGGTGCCAACCAATTCCAGGTCTACGGCTACGAATACCAGAACGACGACGACGATGGGTATCTCACATGGTACGTGGGTAAGCCTACATTGACAGTTCACGCCTACGCCTTAGGACCCAACGGTAACATTGCATCCAGACGAATCTCCAAGGAGCCCATGTCCATCATCATGAATTTGGGTATCTCCAACAATTGGGCCTACATCGATTGGGCTTCCATCAACTTTCCCGTGGAAATGTCAGTGGACTACGTCCGTGTGTACCAGCCCAAGGGCAAGACCAACGTTGGCTGTGATCCTGCTGACCATCCCACTTACGACTACATCCAGGACCATTTGAATGCCTATGAAAATTACAACTTGACCTCGTGGAAGGACGCCGGGTACAAGTTTCCCAAGAACTCGCTTCTCCATCAATGTTGAGATGAAGGCATAATGAGAAGAAGCCGACAATGAAGAAAGATTTCATAAGAAAGTGACAGTTGAAGAGTGGAAGATGATCGGACAAGATGAGAAATCAAATGATAGCAAGATGGAGCAACAACCTCAAGAAATCGATGGTGTCAATGTATGTCAAGAGATCAATGAAATCAATGTATGTCAAGAGATCAATGAAAATACTGAACCATCAGAAAGACTTACTCAATTACGCATTCAAATCAAGCTGCCATTCAGCTCCTCATATAGACGTTCGTCGGTCAGCTCACCAACTATACCACACATGAACACCAAACTCACTCCACCTTCATCGCCACAACTCACCAACCAATCCCCAAATAGCTACCATACACCTACATCCCATCTATCAGCTAGACCACCCTAGCATGTATTAATATACAACTGTATTCTATTGGCCACTAACGTATTTCTTGAAAACAATCGAAGTATTGACTCCTCCAAACCCAAAAGAATTGCACAATACATGGTTAATCTCCTTGTGCCTTGGCTTATTTGGAACATAGTCAAACTTTGAGAATTTCTCAGGGTCGTCATCTGGATGTCCCCCAGGGCTCTCCAAGTTGAGTGTAGGAGGACAAATGTTCTCTCTCATCCCCATGATGGCGTAAATGGCCTCTACTGACCCAGCAGCTCCGAGCAAATGACCAATGGCAGATTTCGATGACGATACAGACAAATCCTTGTGATCGTGGAACAACCTATTCATGGCGTTGTTTTCAGCACGATCTCCAAGAATAGTGGACGTGGCGTGGGCATTGACGTAGTCCACGTCGTGGGCACTCAATCCGGCTCTCTTCAATGCGCTGGCCATGGCACGGTAGGCACCATCTCCAGACTGGGCGGGAGCAGTGATATGGTTGGCATCTCCAGATAAACCGTAACCGACGATTTCTCCGTAAATGGAGTCCTCAGCTCCTCTGGCAAGGACACTCAGTAATCTTTCGACCACCACGATCCCACTTCCTTCACCAAGAACGAACCCACATCTGCGACCATCGAACGGACGACTGGCCTTCTCGGGCTCGTCATTGAAGTCCGCAGACAATGACCGGGCCCGGGCAAAGCCAGACAAGCCCAAGGGATGCGAAACAGACTCGGAAGCACCGGCAATCATCACGTCGGCGTAGTCGTTCTTAATGAAGTTGTAGGCGTCTCCAATGGAGTGCAATCCGGTGGAACATGCGGTGGACGCCGTGTGCAACGGGCCCAAGAGCTTGTGTCTGATGGAGATGTTACCAGCGGCCATGTTGATCAAGAGTTTGGGCACGAAGAGCGGGTTGACCCTCTTGTACCCACGGGTGTTGTAAGTGGTGGTGCCTTCACACACGTCGTCAAACGAGCCCACGCCCGATCCGACGGTGACACCGATTCTTTCCCTGTCCAAGTCGTCGAAGTTGAGTTTGGCGTCAGCAATGGCCTCGTCGGCGGCGGCCATGGCGAACTGGGTGAATGTTCCCAAGCGTTTGGCCTCACCTTCGGAATCAAAGTGATTCAATGCGTCCCATTGGCCTTCTCCTGGGCCCCGGGGCACCTTACCGTAAACCTTGGCCGGGATTTTCTCCCATCCGGCCTCCTTGTAGTCGGGGAAGGTTGTGGTGGAAATTATACCCGATTTACCGCTGAGAATGCCCTGCCAATTACGCTTGAGACCCACGCCTAAAGGTGTGACTAGTCCTGCGCCAGTAACGACAATTCTGTTGGACATTGAATGATGAATGTGAATGTGGAACAGAAAAGGAAAGAAAAATGAAAAGAGAAAATGAAATGGGAAAATGAATAAGAAAAAGAAGTAGTAGAAAAGCAGAAAAAGTGGAAAAAATCAATAAAGTTGAGAAATAAGGTAGAAGTGAGATCAGATTCAGATCAAAATGAGCGAAATTTACGAAATTGACGGAACGGAAATTTGCAATTGAGTGCTGGTGAGGTACGTGGGTTGATGAGAAGTTGCAATTTGGGATCTATAAGTTGCAATTGTGTGTTATGAGATACGGATTTGGGGTTGTAAGACTAACTATTGTAATGTTGTAAATGGTTTTGGTGGAAAATGTTGAGACCAATTTGACACAAATTGACATAATTTGACACAACAATTTGACAAATTGAATTTCGAGCCTATCGATAATTGGACTATTTGGAAATTTTATAAATTAGCTAGTTGAACTACTTGAGCAGGTCGAACTAATCGTACTTACCTGGCTTATTAGACCAACCAAACTTGTCCGATTTAACTCATCTACTAATCAATCAACTAACCAATCAACTAACCAATCAACTAATCAATCAACTGATTTTGCCAATTACCTAATTGGGAATCTGGTTGACAACTGATTATCTTATTGGCGATACCAGGAGTGAAAGTTTAATTGGATTATCGAATTGCCACTTTGATAGCTTTGCTGGTGGGATTTTTGATCCTTCTGATACTGTTATGAACCACTTGGCACTTTGTTGGAACTCATTTGACAATCTTGATCTTGGATCGTTGGTATTGAGAGACTTCCTAATTTTATTTAACATTATCCCAACTTTAATCAATATTATTGAAGGCATTGTTATTCAACCTTAATTAAAGTTGGCTGATGTTAACCAATCTTAATTGACCTTGTTGGATGCTACCCGATGGTCATTATTCTTATTAAATCTTATTTTCTCTTTGAACAATGTTCTTGTGGAACTCATTTGACTGCGGATTATTCAATAGCTGAAGCTTCGAATTGGCTACAAAAGTTCCAATAACATTCTGCTTGTCAATCCAGTTTCCCATTACTACACTCCCATTGATTATGACTTCTAGCAGACCTATTTGCAATCTCACTCATCTATTTGCACTCTATTTACAATCCATTGACACTCCATCATCATTCCTTGACACTCCATCTTCATTCCTTGACACTCTCATTTGAATTTGTTCACACGCAACTAGAAGTCACTCACCAACACTTTCATTGCATTCTGATTGCAATCACACAATAACTCTGAGCCAATCACCAGTCACTGTCAAGATCATATATCCCAAAAATGGGCCCAGTGAACAATGGCTATTGTAGGAAAAACTCAATATAGCATTGGAGGCGTTTCTCGTCCCCCACAATAAAATTAGTTGGGTCGTTGGCCAATTTCGCCGGAATTTTGCAGCCATGGCATAATCTGGTCCATTTGGCAAAGCTGGGTTCCGTAATTGTGTCGATTTGGTCCACAACTGCCCTATTGAATCCTGCCATGAGAGCTTCTCGGTTTTGCTGGAGAAAGTGGGTCACTTTTTGCTTCTTGACGTTTACTTTTCCACCGTTGTTGCCTAGAGCCTTCTTCATCGCCCTCTCTTCCTTGCTAAACTCGGAGAGTGTGATTTTGAACTTTCGGAACTCGGTCTCGAGCCACAGCCAGCTGCTGCCATTTGACTGGCAAAATCTCTCGAGTTCGTCACGATGTTGAGGCCTAAACTCTGAGAAGACCCTCTTCTTGACATCATCCTTGTGTTCCTGAAGAAGGTGGTAGTATTTCTGTGTAGCTGAGGCAAAATCCTGTTCTGCTTGTTCTTCATGTTCAGCCAGATGGCCGTTTTTGACCCACTCATCGTAGAGCCTTTCCTTTTGGTCGTCTGAAACTGCGTAATAACCGGGATGTTTGGCGAATTCCAGTACGAGCTCGTCTTGCACGAGGAACCACGGGTCGAGTTTGTTGATTTGGGATTCGAACTGGTTTAGAAGCGAAACAAACTCCCCACTGTTTTCCGGATTGTCCAAGTTGTCTTCATCCACAGACAAATTGAGTTCTTCTTCTTCAGAATTGATTTCTTCCTCGGACAAATTGGGCTCTTCTCCCTCGGACAAATTGGGTACATGGTCTTTTCCTGAGTTAAGCACTTTGTTGATCGCTTCGTCTCCTTGATCGTTCTTTTCATCGACTTCCTTTTCGTCCTCTTCCTCTTCTTCACTAGAATACCCAAGATCTATTCCTGGTGCATTCGCTTCCTCCTTCTCCTTCCCTTCCTCTTTTAATAGTCCCTCTTCCTCTTTTAATAGTCCCTCTTCTCGTAGTAGTTGTGCTATTATATCATTAGACCTTTTTTGTTCATCTTCTGCATCTTCTTCCTCCTCCTCTTCCTCTTCATCGTCTTCCTCGTCTTCCTCGTCCAATTTCTCTCCCTCTTCCTCTTCCTGTTTTTCTCCCCCTTTCTCTTCGTCTCTACCAGTCACATCCAAGCCCCCAATGCCATTGCTCTTTGCCATCATTAGCCCGACCTCGTCGAAATTAATAGCTTCAATGAACCGCTGCTTATCCACCCCCAGCTTCTCCAAGTCATATATCGACCAATAAGATTTCTTCAGAGCCGCATTGAAATAGAAATGGTACCCTTTTGAATTCACCACCAAATGCCATGAATCAATGATTTCCAATTGGAACTGAGGTGTTCCTAAATTCGCCATTGTATCATTCTGGTTGATGTTTTATTATGGCATCACAATTGATATTGATGGGTCGTGCGTGGGCCATTTGTGTCTTGTCTGGTAATTAAAGACCAAGAAGAAACTGGTAAAGAATTTGACAAATAATTAGAAAGATTAGCTATGATGAGTCGGAGTGGGTGGAGAGGTAAATTGCAGGCTATTTTGATAATCTTCATGAAAGTGACACGACTCTATGGGAGAAGAATTGGTCGACGACAAGACATCGGTGGATAATGTGATCTCCGTGAGCCTGGGGATCTGAAGAGTCAAGAGTACTGAAATGCTTTGTTTTTCGGAGTCGACCAGATAGCGATGGTACCCTATCTGCTTCAAAACTGTAATGTGTAATTGCTGCAAATTCTTCAATGCTTGTTTGGTTTAGTTTGGTGCCGCAATCTGGATGGAGAATTTGTAGTTTTGGCTGCAAACATTGACTTCTGCAAATGTTGACTTCTGCAAACAATGACTTCTGCAAACATTGACATTGGACACCCCTTGATTCGAGTTATTGTACTGGCATTATCCAGGATATCAGAAACTTGTGGGTTTGTGGTTATTCATTCGTGAATCAGCCCGTTTGAGACAGTACTACTGCGTCTTATTTGTGCACTAAACCTTGGGGCAACCGAATATTTAAGCAAGTAGATAATCTGGAGAGGACACAGAGGTCACAGCAAAGCTCAAAGCTTGGTTGGCCTATGTGACTGAGCTCGAGCAGTATTGCCTATTCTTAGCTCCTATTTGCTTTTGCTTTTTACTTCTCATTAAGCTTATCGAACCTTCTTCTTTCTCTTTCGACATCTCCTCAGTCCACGTCTCCAGCACTCCCCACTAATCAAACTGTCTCTTACAAATCAAGTTCTTCCGTCTGTAAGTCTCCCCTCAACGTATGCAATTGAAGCCGTTTAGTGGGTTGCGAAATCAGGGCGCAATTTCCTGTTCGGGATACTTAAACCCCATATTTCAGAGGAGGGGAGTCTACGTGAATGTGAAAGCAAAAATATACTATGATACATAAATCTTGTGAATAAAGATAGCTGGCAATGTGCCAGATGGGAGATTTGAAGACATTGACATGACGAGTAGAACGAGTTGAAGAATGCTTTAGTCGGTAATGTTTTCAAGATCAACCTAAGAAATGTCTTGAAATGATACTCAGGTAATGATCTCTCGAAACGCTACCGTTTGAGCTGCTAGCTCACTAGCATGTTGACGGACATCTTCAACCGTTTCTTCTCGGGTGTATCGTAATCGTTGAGGTCTTCTTGGGCAAGTTTCTGCTTTGGCTTGGTTTCGCTTAGCGGAAGCTGGCTTGCATTGGAACTGGGGTTGTTCAAGGAAGTGCTGGTGGAACTGTCTTCGGCCTCCAGCGAGTTGGGACTAGAATTGGAATTATTGGCACTCTCGTCATCGCTCTCAAACTCGCTGCTCTTCTTGTACAGCCTCCTTAGCCTGCTGACAGCTAGCTCCGAACCCTGGTGAAGGTTTTTGGCATGCCTGAGGAGAAGATCTCTTCTGGAAAATGGTCTGCTGCAAATCCCACATATAAACGGCTTGAGCTTGTTGTGGGTCAGTAAAGTATGACGGGTCAAATGCTCCTCCCTGGTGAATGCCCTGTTGCACTGCTTGCAGTTGAAAATCCGAGCATTTCCGGACGCCGTCTTGGAACCGTATTTGGCTCCAACGCTTTCTTGACTTGGAGCTTTGTCTGACATTATATCATAAATTACGGTGTCTCAATGGTGGTTATCAGTTATTCAGTTACTGCTACTGATATGGAGTATTGCGCTTTTGAGGTGATATGGCTATTGCTATTATTGTCGCTATTGCCTGAAGGAAATTGCCGGATATTTAAGTAGTAAATTAATACTTATTGCTAGGAATAAAGAATAGTGGAGCTTCTATTTCATATATATTCATAAATGAGAGTGGGGAACAATGTTTAATCTGCAACTTGCAGTCGTTTTTGGCCGAAAAATTCTGTTTGTGAAGTCCCACTTTAAATCTCAATATAATTTTGCACAGTCTCCAATCCTTGTTTGCTTATCACCTTCAGGCTTTTGCTTTCTTAATTTGGTCTTTTACTAACTTCCCTTATTAGTTCCCCCGCAAAATCTCGTCCAAATCCATCACTTTTTTGGAACTGAGGGTTGGTTGGGCGTGTGCGCACCGCAACCTTTCAAATAAAAAGTGATGTAATTTGGTTTCAACCCTGTTTAGGTGGGGAAATCTGACAAAAAAATCATCGGAAGTAAGGCCCGTACATGTTCCATAGTCTGTTGATGTGATTCAATTTGTCGTTGGTGTCGAAATCCCAGTCGTTAAGGCTGTTCAAGTCGGTTATCCACTCTTGGCGAAGCTGGATAGGGATTACGGGCTTCGACTGGATGATTAAGTTGATGATTTCAACGAAAATCTGCCCATCGTTGTTGGCATTAGGTCTGCTGGAGATAAGCTTCTCAATTGCCCCAAGACTCTTTAAGCACTGGAACTTGACGTTCTTGCCATTGACTATGATGTTGCGGTTGCTGTTGAATATCAACTGGTACACCTGGTACATGATGAATATGGAGGGACTGATGGAAACCACTCCGAATACTAGTTGCTGCGATTTCAAAAGCTTATCGATCCCGTTGATTGCAACTCCACCATCAACTTTGGTCTTCTGAATCTGTATGAGCAATGCTCTCACCAAGGAGCCCTTGACGAGCGATTTAATTGGCTGCTTCAAATCGTTCTCGTATTTCGACATCAACACCGTCAAATCTCCGTTGCCAACGGCCTGGTGGATTTGCTCCTTGTTCACGCTTCCCTTTTCGTAGTCGTTTGCAAAATCAACAACCATCCTTTCCAATGAGTCCAAATCACTTTGTAAGGATTCTTTCGAAGTAATACTCAATTCATTGATCTCGTCGTTTCTCAAGATTCCGAGCATATTGTTGATTGGACTAATCACCCAATTTTCCCAAAACCCCACCACGGTATCAACCAAGTTGTGCTTGATCCAGTCTAAAATCTCATATCTATTCACATAAGCATTGTATGATTGTGATGGCCCGATATGGGCAACTAAAAAGATAATTGGCCAGTAACGAGTGAAGAATGATGGCTGGCTTGTGGCGATAAGTTCAGGTTGGGTTTGATTCATTTCGACTAATCGTGACATAATAGCATCAAGTCTGCTTGTAGTTCCATCTCCACTGCTTCCAACGATTGACTCCATGAGCTCAACGTTTTCCTTGATGTTCGTCACTGATAACTCCGAGTCGTTTCTGGAAAAGTACTCGACACTCAAATTATCGTCATCAATAGGTAAATGCTTGATTAACAGCCCCAATTGGTCATACAATACATTCAAATTTCCTTCTATGGCCACAATGTTCTTGTTCAACCGGTTGTCGATCCATTGTAATGGGAGTTTGTGAATGGTAGTAAAGTGCTTGAAATAAAATGACCACGAAGATTCAGAGTCGGAATTCTTGTCGCCAATTGATTTCACCAATGATACAGGGTTTGCAAGGGCAATCGACTCTTTGAAAACTTTGTAAAAGGCTCTGTATAAAGCAATTGAAACCCGCTTGACCTGAGATTGTTTATGGCTCAACCAATTGTCTTCTTCAACAAAGCTAGAGCGAGTTTCCACCGAATCGTCCCCGTTTTCACGCAAGAGCTTCAGTGACTCACTCCACACTAACTGAGCTAGCTCATAAAGTTGTACAGGGAGCAATTGCACAGCAAAGACCATCTTCAGGAATTTCAGCTGTCGAATATCTTGCCAGTACGACAACTGGTTGTGGCAAATGATGGTTCTGTAGATCAATGAGGTGGATAATTCTTGGTTCAAGGCGATCACCGTGTAGTGGTTGATGAAGTTATTAAGGCTATTGATAATTCCTTCGTTCCGTGGAACCAGCTGAGGCAAGTTCGCTCTAATGCTCTTCAAAGTGGACAAATTTGACTTCAAGAAAGGTTTCTTGGATTCGTCAACGTTGAAGAGCTTGTAGATGTCCAGAAAGGCCTGTTGGGATGCTTTCAATGCATTGTCGGTGCCATTTTGGGAGTAGGCGCTTATTTGAGAAGGAGCTTGCTGGGTCAAATATTCATCAGTGAAAGAATTGAGTTTCTTCAAATGTTGTTGCAATTTGATCGAGATGGTATTGACGCTGTTGATCTCCTTGAGAAGTTTCAAGTTCTTCCGGGAATAGACGTCGCCTATTCCTAGACTAAGAACATCCATGTTGAATAAGATTCAATCAGAGTATGTGGTTAAACAAGATATCAAATAGGATCTCAAAAAATGTCAAGCAAGTTTGAATGAAAGGTTCAAATAAGGAGTCAATCTGGTATTGACTAAGACGTCAATTCGGTATCAAGGTAGATAACTATGTGGTATCTAACAAACTTCAAAAAGGGTGTAATTGAATTGCTTTCGCAATTTTAAAACTTCGCGAAATGACTGCGATTTACATCATGGAGCTACAAAAATCATTACGTCAAAATATACATTGAAGTGATCATTACATCTAATCAGAGGACTTCTTATCATCCAAAACACCGGTTTCCTTGATCAATGCATCGATGTCTTCGGATTTCCAAATTTTGTGAAGAACTTTACCTGGAGTCAGTTTGGATAAACTCAAAGTTGCAAATTCTAATTTCTCACTGTTTAAATTGGAACTGTCCATGGTCTTTGATAACACCTTGATGGCCAATTCGCATGCTTCTTTCAAAGTGATTTCATCTTTGTAGTCTTTCTTCAATAACGTTTGAGCAGCAGAGTTGTTGGCACCGATCGAGGCGGCCTTCCATCCACTGTAGTTCCCAGAAGGATTGGAAGTGTATAATTGGAATTCATATCTATCGTCGTAACCAGCGTATATGAAACTGACACCAAATGGTCTGAGACCACCGTGTTGTGTGTAACCCTGTTTAACGTCACACAATCTTTTGATCAACAATTCACAAGGAATCTCTTCGTTGTAAGTTTTCAAGTACTGTTGGGCGTTAACTCTAGCATTATTCACCAAAATTGATGCATCAGCAGTCATCCCTGCCACGGCACAGAGCATGTTATCATTTAAAATGTACAATTTCTCTTTGGATCCATCATCATCCAACAATTTGGAAGTGGTTTTTTTCTCACATGCTAACACAACACCTTCTGTTGATAAAATTCCAATGGCTGTACCAGCGTTGGAAATAGCTTCTTGAGCGTATTCAACTTGGTATAACCGCCCTTCCGGCGAGAAAATCGTGGTTCTGGAATCGTATCTTCTGGACATCTGTGTTAAGTACTATTTCAAAGCTTTTATGTCGCTCAAATCGGTGTATTTACGCACTGGGGCCCTCAATTGTATTATATAAAATAGTACCATTTCACAGTGGCGATTTCTTTCGATTTAAGTCAATTGGGTTTTTTGTGTTAGCGCACGACCCTCGCTAAATATCGAATATGATCATTATCATGATTTATAAAACATTATCACGAACACTTCTTTTTTCCGAAATTCTCCCTAAACCCTTCCCTGACCAGGGCCTACTTGCACAATATACGCAGCCTTTGCCATTTCTGACTCGCTGCTCGAAAGTTCGAATCGCAAGGAACAAAATTCCATCACCGTGGCATAATATGATATGAGAGTGTTTGTGAGTTCTCTAAATGTGCCTATAGGCTACAGCACGCCCAAATTCCCTTCACTATACTGGCCCTTGGGACGATTCAGACCGGAGTATCAGGAATCTTTCCTCTACTACTCGCGAGATGTGTGGAAATTCACTGTTTTCTGGTCGCTCATAGTGTTTGGGGCCGTTTACTTGGTAGTGGGGTTGTTTGCCGCCTTCAACATCTGTTTCGCCAACTACCGATTCCGTCAGATGCCCATCACCCATGACACTGCCAAAGCGGGCCGTCACATCGAGCCGTACCTGAGCTTTTCCGTGTTCATGGGCTTATGGTCTGTGCTAGCGTATGTGTTGATGGGAGTGGTGCAAGGCTTCATCAGCGGTGCCGTTGTTGGCGTGCTCGTTCTGGCAATTTATAGGGCTGGTACCCTTTCCATGAGCTGCTGGATTCCCTTTACCTGGGCCTGTGCCATGATCATATTCAACATTTGCAACTCCTACAGAACGAGTTCTTTAATTCTATGAGCACAATTATTTATCAAGTGTTGCAAGACCTTCTTATTTATCTACGAAACGACCCTAATTCTTAATACTTTATGTCTTAAAACCTATCCTCTTACATTGGATAACTGCTATTTATAGATATTTGCATTTCACACACTCAATGAATGTATATTAGTCCAACATTAATGAATGTATATAAGTCCAACATTGGTAGCGCAAGTCAATTCAAATCAAATTCGCATTATCAATAAAAAACCACTTACTTCTCTTCATTCACCAGAGAATGGAGACCCTTTCATTCGTTCGAATCCCACTTCTAGCGGCAAAATACGGTGTTGTAGCTGCTTCGGATGCCCGTTCCCCAACATCGCCCAACTCAATTGATCAGCTCATCGCCATTTCCCAACAATGTCTAAGTTTAATGGATTCTTATCAAGTTTTAGAGCCAACCTATGAACAAATGATCAAAACGTTGGATGACAACTCCATCGCCCATCCATACACCCAAGAGTGGTGCAAGAATCTTCAAGAGAACCAAGAAGCCAATTTGAAAATCAACGAGTTCAAAAAATTCTTAAATAATTCAGAATACTCCGATACAGACGAACCCCAAGACGTGGCGACTAAATTCAGCAAACTCAGAAATATCTTCATCTACTACTTTGTACAGTCAGACTTCCGTCTGGCTTATTACTACATCAACTTGTTTGCTTCTATGGTGCCCATAAGCTCCCAACCTGGAGATCATGCTGTTTTAGTCAATGGGAAATATATCCAATTCTACTTCTTCCAGTGTTTGCTCTTCTTCTTCGCCAACTATTGGTTTCCTAACAAAGAAGAGGTCAGCGGAAGACCCTCCTTCTCTTTGGGGCCTACAGATACTAAGGCAGACACAGAAGATGGCACCTTCAAAGTGCCTACTCCCAAGGATAAGCAATATTCGGAGTGGGGGTTCACTGACAACAAGAATTTCGACAATTTGATAAAAAAGGTGGATTTCTATTTCACCAAGAACAAGAAGCTTTTCGGAGCTGTCGAGAGCGATGACGACTTGAAATTCCCAGAGTCAGTGAAAGAGGGAATCATGATTGAATTGAAGTGTTATTGGTTGATTAAATGGTTGCACGTCATGAGCTCCTTCAAGAACAGTCGGCATGTGGACTTCATAAATGGGTTTTATGACTTGTCTACTTCATCGAGTCTCATTCCTGGCGTTTCCACGTTGGATATTCTTATTGAAGATTTCAGCTTCAAATCAGAGATCTTGGTCCAAGTGTGTATCTCTTTCGTTTTCTTGAAGCCCTTGAAAGAGCTCAGCTTGATGGCCGGAGATCCTGGTGTAGATTCAAACCCTGTTGAAGCTCAGAAAGCAGTTGTGAATCAAAAATTGGTGGATTTGCTCACTTCAAGTCATGAAGTCGAAGCAGATATGTACATGCTTCTTACATCACTCTCTGAAGTTGATATGAGGAAAGTTAAACATCAGTTTAACGATGCCAATTTTGTGAAAAAACTACATAACACGGTTTGGTTTCTCCTTCCTTCTGAAATAATTGGCGTCATCAATACATCCTTCGAAAACACCACTCGTTTGGTCAACTATTTGGAAACCATCATCGATTTCAAGTTGTTCTTGTTGATTATGTCAATCACCAAACAAATACCTACCCAGAAGTTACTTGCGAAATTAGGTTATGATCCAGAGGCTTCTGACGATAATGCAGTCATACTCAATAAACTCCTATCGTTGATATCGGTACTCAATTTGGGTGAAGTCAATATAGGGTATAACGTTCAACAAGATTTTTTCTACAATTACGGAACTACCGAAGCTGCAAAGAAGGTGATTTTGCAGAAAGAGCTCGATGAGTTGAATCGCGATCTTGAAGCCGACTCTTTGGCTACTCTTATGAAAGGTGTATTGACGGAGAAGTATTTTAGTTAATTCCATATGGCTAGCTAATCTGATTGCTTCTGATCTTTAGCCAAGTTGAAGATCAAATCCATCATGAATCGCCTTGCATCCAATGCATTAAATTTTACGTTACTAATGTCCATATTCACGTTATAGCTTCCGTAGTCGTCATCGTCGTCATCTTGCTCGCCATATAACATTTCTTTGATCAAAGCACAAGTAATCATTGATAAGTAGACACCACAGTCATCGGAGTTATCCTGTTGGTCGCAATTCATTTTCACTACTTCGATAGTAGAGTTCTTCTTGAAAAGTGATTTGCACATGCTGAGTCTCTTGGCTAGCTGGACGAGCAATTGGTCGTTGTCGTCGTCGTCAGCCATAGAGTCGTAGACGTAGAGTTTGTTATTCAAGAGGCAGAGAACACAGAGCACCCAATGGTCACCGTTGTTTGCGTCTTCCAAGTTCAACTGATCGTGAACGTCTATGTGGTTGAAGGGAATGAACACGAATTTTGCTTTCTTCAAGTCGTTGACGGGCAAGATTTGCTCGATGTCCGAGTCCAATGGGTAATGAACGAATAGCTGGATGATGGAAGGCACCAAGAGCTGGACCTCGAAGCCGAACGGATGGGTTTTAACGAACTTTTGAAGAAGAACCTCGTACACGAATGCAATATTGTTGTCGTTGAACCACTCTTCGGGTAAAACGTACTCGATATCCGATAGATAGATGCCAATGGAGTGGTATTGGAACAATTTGAAGTCGCCTGATTTCGCCTGCTGGGGTGTGAGCTTCAAAATCTGCTTGTACACGTTGTTGATGTACCTTTTGGTGACGTAGGGGTTGAAGTCATCCTGCTTCTGGTCGCTGGATTCGGTTATTCCGGAAGGCTCTTGTAGTCGCTTGATGTGTCTCTTGGTAGCATGCAACTTCTTGTAGAGTTTTCTGTCTTTTCTGCGCTGTTTGGACGATTTGACCTCATCGTGCTTGGGTCCAGCACTGTTGCCATCGCCACTCACATCGGCATCGTCCGAGTCCTTTTCGATCTCGGATTCGAACGGGAGCAAATCAAACCCGTTGGTGGTGGTAGCTTGCTCGATCTTGGGGCTATCATGATGGAGACAAAACCCCCGGGCAGCGTCGAAGCGTATCATGCAATGACAGGGGTGTCTCGGGTAATCAACACCAATTTGATGTTTTCAACAACTGATTCTCCCACTTGCAAGGTGATGGAGTTAATACTTCATATGGCTCAGAAGCCCATCTACATGCAGGATCGACCAATTAGTTAGACAATAATCGTGTGTCGCATTACCGATCAGCTTGATAAAAGCTGGTGCCATTAAAGAATACAAAGCAGTTCTGTAAATGTCTAGAAATATCAGGGTTATATAGCCATGCCATGCCGTGTGTTCGAAGAACAACCCGGCCAACTTGTTCACAACGCCACCATTGAAACTGAGTAACTCGCTATTCGTCTCCGGCTCAGGCCCGCCGCCAGTACCTGCTGTATACTGGCACTCGAGTACCACACTGCTGACGCTCTTGACGTAAAGGTCACTATCATCGTAGTTGCCAAAGTCCAACCCATCGTTGCTGGACACATCTCTTTTTCTTTTGGGGCCCACTAGATTAGCGGGTTGCATGTGCCATTGTGATCCATTCACCACAGTCATGAAACCAGGGACCGTAGTACCAGTCGTTGTAGTTGTGTTCGTGATATAGACTTCGGTAATTTCATCTAGTGGCACGTATGGCATGTAACTGTAAGTCAGATTACCCAAGGCAGTGGTGTACACGTCGGCTGGCTCGCCTGAGCTACGCTGCAAGGTCAGAGGACTCGACTCTAACAGCATGCGTGAAAATTTCGTATTACCCAATGAGAATGTGTCACTTCCGACTTCAGTGTCTCTCTTGTACCAACCAGTAACGTGGCCCAAGGCAGATAAGCTGATCGCCCCGAGGGCCAACTCGGTTGTGATCAAGTCATAACAAGAACCACCCGCAAGCCCACTGCCATCATCATGGTGATAACAAAAGTTCCACACTCGGCGCCAGTGCTGAGACCGTTTGAATACAGCCGCCATCAAAACCAATGCTCCCTGTGTCGTCGAGATTGTACCAGATAGCCAATTGCTCCAGTCCATTGCATGGACCAAGACTGAAAAAGCCATTACGACTGTAAGGCCAAAAAGTGTTCTGTTCATCGTGTCAACAATCAGTCTTTATGTTCTGTAAGTTATTATCGAATAACGGGTCCAAGGCTCTTTAAATACACCTTCACCTCGCTTAGATTAACTACTTCGAGTGTTTGTTCAAGCGTTGTTCGCTGCACCCTGGCTATAGAGACTCAAGTAAGGTGGTCGCACAATATTAACGCCGCGACCGAAACCTTGAAATTGTCACCGATATAAGTTTACGATAATTAGTAAAATTTAAGCGCTGTAGAATTGATGCAATTTTTGTCGATTGCACCTCACCTGAGAAATGAAGTGAAAAATTGAGGAAAATCAAAAATAAAAATGCGACCTTTGAGGGTAAAGTCACTTTTTTAACGCTACTTTTGCAACTCATTCATTCATACCAACCAGTCCTCTGTGCCACTCATGCTACGTATAGCGGCACCACGGTCTCTCCATGCATTTGTGCGGGCCACACGGAGTCTCCATGCGAAATCGCGGCCGGCAGCCGCCATTTCCACGGGTCAGCCCACCCACGAAACAAGACCTCACTATCTCCCGCCGGGATATGTCACTCCGGGCATCTCCGCCATGGAATACTATCAAAGAAGGCTAGAATTGGCCACAGACCTCCCGGCCAAGTCCATTGCCATTTTCGTGGGCCAGAATGTCAAATTTGCCAGCGGAAGCGTGTTTCACGAGTTCCAACAAGACAATGATTTGTATTACATGACAGGATGGCTCGAGCCTGAATCGGTGGCCATAGTGGAGAAAACTGCCGACACTGGCAGCGACGAAGATGTGGCATTGCACATGTTGGTGCCTAAGAAGAACCCGGCAGTGGAATTATGGGAAGGTGAAAGACTGGGCCTTCAGGGCGCTTACGATTTCTTCAACGCCGATTTCGTCGATGACATCAACAGAATTGAGCTCTACCTCCTGGAACTCTTGAAGAGAAACAATCACGTCTATTGGGACGACAGACAAGACGGTAAAAAATCCGCCAAGTTCCAAACTTTCTTCAATACATTCTCATTTCATAAAATTCCTAATACCATCTCCGAATTGCTCAAAGAGACGCGCAATTGCAAGGTCAGCTCATTGAAACCAATTGTGGCTCGTCAAAGAGCTATCAAGTCCCCGGCTGAGGTAAAAGTTATGCATAGAGCTGGTCAAATCTCCTCTCGTGCCATCAATACAGCAATCGCCAAAGTTGGAAGCGATGATCCAATTCAAACCGAGAAAACTCTAGCTAAATTCCTCGATTACCAATTCGTTAAAGGCGGTTGTGACCGCCAGGCTTACATTCCGGTAGTTGCCGGTGGTTCAAACGCTCTCACTATCCATTACACCAGAAACGATGACGTCTTATACGAAGATGAGATGGTTTTCGTTGATGCAGGAGGTAAGCTCGGCGGTTACTGTGCTGATATCTCTAGAACTTGGCCCAACTCACCCAATGGCTTTTCAGATGCCCAAAAAGACATCTATGAAGTCGTGTTGAAAGCTAACAAGGTTTGCATTGATCAATGTTACGAAAATAATCAAGTTTCCATTAATGATATTCATGAAGTAAGTGTTAAAACTCTTACCGAAGAGTTACGCCAATTGACTGGGTTCTCGGGGGTTTCCGCTAGTGATGTCACTAGATATTTATACCCTCATTACGTCGGACACCATCTAGGACTCGATCTTCATGATGTTCCCTCAGTGTCCCGATTCCAAAAACTTCGTAAAAATAATGTCATTACTATTGAGCCAGGACTTTACATTCCGCAAGATTCCAAGTGGCCCAAATCTTACCAGGGTATTGGAGTTAGGGTAGAAGATGACGTTGTGGTTGGTAAATCAAGTGCAGAAATACTCAACTTAACTAGTGGATGTGTTAAAGAAGTTGCAGACATAGAATCTTTGATCAGACTGGGGAAAATAACTACCCCAGGTGTTGAAAAAGAATTAGTAGAGTTAATAATTTGATAAGACTACCGTACATACTATTTACATGCATTTACTACTTAAATTAAACTAGCGACCAACATTTAACAATAAACTGTTAGAGTTGTCAGCTTCACCCTTTCCACTAGGTAAGTAAGAAACATTCGGAGAATTAGATAACATGGAGGCAATGTCTTTGGAGGCCTCCAATCTTCTGATCATCAACAAACCGTCACCGGCTTTAGCCAAGGCTTTGGAAACGGTTTCAGCGGCTTCTGCTTCACCTTCAGCTCTAATAACGCTAGCTCTTCGTTCTTGTTCAGCTCTGTCAACCAAAAATTTGGCTCTTTCAGCGTCTTGTTGGGCGATTTGTTTCTGTTCGACTGCTTTGGTGAATTCTTTACCGAACGTCATGTGGGTGATGGAGACATCTTCCAATTTGATATTGAATTCGTTAGAACGTTTACTCAACTCTTGTCTGATTCTGGCACTAACCACTTCTCTTTGGGTGATCAATTCAGCAGCATCAAATTGAGCCACAATGGATTTCAACACTTCGTTACCAATGGCAGGCAACACTCTTTCATCGTAATCCAAACCAAGTGTCTGGTAAATCTTTGGTAAGTTTCTGACTTCTGGACGATGTAAAACTCTCAAAGTCAACGAGACATTTTGTAAATCTTTGGAACCAGTGGTGGTTGTTATGACCTTTGGTTTGGTTCTAACATCATAAATGATAGCTTTCTGTAACCAAGGGATGACAAAATGAGTACCTTCGCCAATAACGTTAGATTGAACCCCCTTTAATCTGTCGAAAATAACGGCTCTCTTACCACCTTCAACATCGTACATGGCGCCTTGTGCCAAAGTGATGGCAACACCAGCAGGAATTGCTATTTTTGAAACGAATCTAGCTACTCTTGTAGACATGGTTTATGAAGAAAGGGATTTGCCTTCCAAAATTATCATGAGTTTTTGAATGCGAATTTTATTCACTACAAACATTTTTTTTTCCACAAATTGTAATTACGAATAGATTTGTAGTATATTTTAACTAACAAGTATGATATAAATATTACACATGACTGTAAATTAAAGGATTAAATCGAATCAAATCATGTTTAATTGAATAATGACTGTGATGACTAACATGATTTTTAGTATCATTATTGATATGGGGCAAATGACACAATGCTCAAGTCGAGTATAAGGTATTAGAATGATTGACTGTTAATGTTTGAGCTAGTTATTGGTACAATGATGACTATTGGTAATAGAATTACGTGAAGACTCAACAATGATAGACCATGTCGAGAAATTCTCAAGCAATTCAGCTCTAATTGTCGATGAAATAAACGAGTGTCCAAGCAGCACCAGCAGCTACTGAACCGATAATCACCATTTGTACCCCTTCTATGAATTTCTTCCCAGTTCCACAGTCTTCACCCAAAGAGATGGAAGTTTTGACGTAACCAAAGATGAATAAAGTAATAATCATGACAATAACAGAAAAAATCAAACCAGTTTGAACAACATTACAGAAGAAATAAGGAATTAAAGGAACAAACCCACCCAAGAAATAACCCAAACCGATAGTAATAGCAGAGGTGAATTCTCTGCCTTCGGCTGGTTCGTCTAAACCTTTACCGAATCTGATGACGAAATCAATTAAGTTTCTTGGTTGAGAATCCAAATCTTTCAAGAATGAAGCAATGGTAGATTCCGAAGCACCAAGATCCAACATTATTTCAGCGGCGTCTTGATTGATCAATTCGGGTTTCTTGAAAAATTGTAATTTTTCCTTTTTAACTTCGGATTTATAGTAGTCTAACTCCGATTTAGCAGCTAGATAACCTCCCAACCCCATAGAAATGGAACCGGAAACAAGTTCTGCCATACCACCGGTGATGACAAGTTTCGACGAACCCAATGACGATAAACCGGCAGTTAAAGCAAATGGGACTGTTAAACCATCGGATAATCCAATGATTATATCGGACATAACTCTTGGGTCAAACTTGGAGAAAAAACCTTGATTTTCTTCATCGTCGTCATCATTGGAGTTGGAATGGATCGCGTGGAGAATGGCCTCTTCATTAGCGATTTGTTGTGCACGATCTGGATTATCGGTAGAACCATATGGTGATTCGTTTCTTTCAAGGAGGCGATCGACTCTTCCTAACTCTTCGTCACTTTTCGACCTCTTCAACAAGGATGTGATGTTATTTTTGATGGACACGAGAGACATCTTGTACTTGGCTTGTGCTGTGGAGAAATTTTCGAATTACTTGGTTGGCTTTATTATCGAATCAACTTTATTTTTTCAAAGCAATTATAACCCTTGACTATGACTGAGACTGAGCTGCTGACTATTGAAAGATGACTAGTACCAAAGAAAATGAACTGGAGAGATCAATTTAGAAATTTTCCAATCCGATGACAATTTTTGCAAGAAAAATAGAACAACAATACAAGTTTGCAATTTCTCCTTTTTAAGTGTTCCCATCACAAGGACGACCAGAGGGTCTTTGAAATCCTTTGTGTGGTGGTGCACGGGCGTGCACTCCGGTCCCTCCTGTGATGACAAATTCGCACACTGTGATTGGTCCAATCTGTAGAGGGTTGGTTTTTGCAGCCCCGTAGTTGGCTGCTAAAATGAGTTATATTGCATCAATAAGCATGTGGGTGGCGATGAGATGTGCCGTATACAAATCTGTTTCATTCGCAAGTCGTGCAGGAAGCAGAAGTGTATTAGTCAGGAGTGAAGGTTTCCGAAATGTCTAGACTATGTCTTGACTATGTCTGGACTCCGAGTTATCTCGGTCGTCTTAAGTGTCGCGTTACGAGCCGTATTGATGTCAGCAATTCCAATAGATATAGTTATTTCTAACGCTCAAGAAATCTAGAAGTGCGGTTTTCCAAATCACCATTTCGCTATACTGTAAGGCTTAATGTTACCTAGCATTCATGACCAAGTACGATCTCACTGAAAATTACGGTGATTGCACTGTGATTGACCATAAAATTTGTAACCTTTGATCTCATCCAAGTATATTTTGTAAAGCACTGGGGAGTATCAGTAAACTATTCAAAATTCGAACATAAGTCATTACACCGTGATAAAAATTCGGGACATATTCTCCCCCTCTGTTACAATCTGTATGTTCGGGAATGGATTGTAAGAATATATTTTTCAGACCCAGCATACGCTATTTGCAATATTCACATAAAACAAGGTAGCACGAAGCGACTTCTTCAGAATTACTATCAAAATGCCACGCAAATACCAAACTGAACTCATCTCAAGTTGCCATACTAAGGTGCAATGCCGAGATGCCATCTTCGAGTGCTAACTGAATTGCTAAAGTGCCCTACTGGAGTGACACGATGAAACGCTATGCAGAGGGTTGTTATAGAAACCATCACAGATCACCACTAAGTGTCATCAAGTGTCATAGAGCACCCCCAAGTATCATCAAGTGTCATTGAGTGTCACAAAGTGTGACCAGAGTGACACGCTAAATAACCGTACCCATGCTTAAAGTACCATACCCCAATTAAAGTATCTTACACATACTCAGGTGCTATACTAAAGTACCATACCATGCAAAAAAGCCATACTACCAAGGTGCCATATTAGTCATACTAAAGTACCAGGTACCATATCATAGTACCATACCAGAGAACCATACGACTTCTCCCTCTTGGATTCGCACAAGGAATTTGTAACCCGTCATTGACCGAGCACGAGCCTTGCCGTGTCGTACTATTGCATTTCTTGGTTGCTGCTTATAAGATCTATTTATTCTTCCGTCGTAACTACGCGCAATGATGAAATAATTTGCAGTAATTCAACGCTCATCTGAGACATACAGGAATCTATTATTAATCTATTGTAAAATACAGCAGTAGAGAAGTAAACTAAATTTCTGGCAATCGAGCTTAATCGGCTTTTTCAGACATGACTTGCTTAACTGGCTCGGTCTCATTGATATACAATCTGTGCTCTTGAATATACCTGATAACAGAATTAGGTAGCAAATATTGTACTGACATGCCTCTTCTAATGAATAATCTGATCTTGGTAGATGAAATATCGTTGTAAATCAACTGCTTAATCACTAGAACATTTCGTCTGTGCTCATACATGATATCATGACTCAACAAGAAACTTCTAACATCGGAGCCAGTTCTTTCCACTATAAGGCATCCATATTTGCCTAAAATATGATGTAAATCCTGATCTGCCCAAACATCTGGTTCACCCATTGATTCAATCAAATCACCCCCAGCGAGCAACATAATCTTGACCCCTCTCTTTTCGCCGCTGGAAGTCTTAACTCCCCCTCTTTTGATGTTGATTTCTTCATTAAAATGGTCCAATACGAGTGCAGTCCTAGTGTACTTTGGTTGCAAAGACTCCCATGCATCGACCATAAGCCAAGAGCTAGTTCTCTCGCATGCTAACTCACACATCCTCACTCTATGGCGAGAAGGCGCCAATCCTTGTTTCTTGTAATTGTCACTCACTGGTGAGTAGTAACCACCGATTACTTCGAACTTGGTTTGTTCCGAGATGGCGTCTAATGCCATTTCAAACATTCTTAAATGAAGATACGTAATTGGAGAAAACGATCCACATGCCACAATTACCAATGGATATTTGGAGCTGTCTGTGAGGGTGGTAGCTAGTCTATGAGTTGGGAATGAATATTTATCTAAGCTGTTGGCTTGTCTTTGGATACCATGGGGTACTTCTTCTAAGTCTGCAATTTGTGATGATCTGACTTTCACAGTAGGAGGTAAAATTTTCTTGTTAGGCTCAGGAATTTCCTCGACCACTTCAGAAGTGTCTGCACTTTTGTCTTCAGACTTTTCGAGCTCTTCTTCGGATGATGCTAGGTCAGTATGGATCTTTGGGATTCTAGAATGGACGATTCCTGATCCGTCTGCAGTCTTGAGGGTCTCATAGCTCAGCTTGTTACTGGCTGAGGGATGTGGTGGGGGAGCGTCCATGGCGTCCCCCAAATCGGCCAACACAAGATTCTGAATAGGCATATTCAGAGGGATTTTTGAGGATGGTGCAGTTGGCTCAATGTCCCTGTTCAATGACGGGGGAGTAAAGTTTGGGTCATTTGTTGGATCCATGGTCAATCAATCAATCACTAAAGAATATTTCAAGTACGATAAGTAATTAGAAATCAATTTCGATTTTTCTCGCCTGAGTCCTTTTTTTTCGTGGAGAAAATGCTGGGTGCCTCAGTTTTTGCTTGCTAATTTTCTCTTGTTAGCTAGTCGAGTGTTTGTAGGTAAAAACAGTTGACTGGAAATGTGGGTGATTTATAAAGATCAATTCGTAGATCTGTACTCGGTAATTAAGATCCTGTCTCGTGGAAGTGCTTCGTTATCCCCGGAGCCTACTCGGAGAGAGCCTAGCAAATAAAATCGCAGTGGATCACTAAAATCCGATAACGTCATATCGAACGGCCAGTAAACCCCACCGAGGGTAAATCCGAACTGCTAAACACCGGATACGCGGATACCCATGCTGGTCCCCTAGGTGGGAGGACCCATTGACCATCTCCATGCTTGTATGTGCTGGCATTAAGTCCTAGCTTAGTGAAAGACAACTAGGAGGAGACATGGCACACAAAAAAAAAAAAGCCCGACGCGGGGGTCGAACCCGCAACCTTTTGATGTCTCTTAATTTGAAAATGAAATTAAAAGTCAAACGCTCTAGCCATTGAGCTAGCCAGGCCGATTTATGGGGTAAAATTTACCCATTTTTGTCCCGTTCTGTCTTTTGAAATTTGTGTCTGTCCATCAGGTTGACGTCACAAATTCACAATTCATGTTACCAACTCCGTCTTTTTCTCCTTACCTCTCTCTATGTAAATTCTTGGGCTTGCTTTCAAATTTTCATCAGCTAACATTCGCTAAAGCTTAAAATTTTCACAGTGTTTGTTTCCTGCAGTTTCCCGGCCGAGAAGCTCGAGCGCATAAGACAATTTGCAACCAATGAAAATGACAAAATTCCCCTCAAATCGTGAATTTGTCATTTGAAATGGTTGTCATAAATTGATTCCATTTTGAGATGTCTATTGTTTGTCATTTTCAATCAAGGGGAGTCCTGGGCCATATGCGACATGCGGAGTTAATCACGTTGTGAACTGCCTACAGCATTTTTATAAGGATCTCGGGAGTTTAAATAGGTAAAAATATTGTGACTATCTCCTTTGAGGCAGTTTCGGGTATTGCAGAAGTCTAAAACTATGCTTGCGAAGTTGTTCAGCCAGTCGATATCCCCGCCAGGTGCATATATTTCAGTAAATGTAAATACCCCATATTTCACATTTCCTGCTTGATTCCGTCCGTCATTTTTTGAATCTCTCCGTATGCTATATCATGTGCAACACTAAGCCCCTCTTACCAGATTCATCATCAGCAACTTAAGGCGCTACCATACGGAGATTTTCCGTTGACCCCTTACTGTATTCCCAACTCAGGATAATCAGATCCCTCATGATCTTGATTTAATAACCAACGAGATACTAGTGTTATTCACTTCTATATATTCCGCCATTTAAATTCGACAATAGCTCGTTTAAGGTACCGCTAATACTTACCAGCTCGCTTACCGTTTTTTTCTTGGAGGATTATGGTCTTATTTACTCCGTTTCATTTACGCTATGTACAAGCTAGAGTCGGAACAAGGTTAGTTTTTTCGGTACGGGCAACTACTAAGTTTCAAGAATTTACCGAATCAAGTAATAGGGAAGCCTGATTGGGGGGAATAAGAACTTTGTTCCGTTTGGTATTGGGTTCAGTCATTTTGGTTGCGTATAATCAATTTGCAACAATAATGATCAGACATTTCAAACACTATAAATACCAGACTGAAGTCTGTTATGTCGGTCTCAGATGTCTTTAGGAAAATAATGAAGCTTCAAATAATATTATTGTCTCTTTTTCTGTTTGTTTTACAAACTTCTTTCGCTGCTACTGTTCAATTCTTGCCTCCAAGTCAAGACCCTTGGTACAAACCACCTTCTGGTTTCGAAAGCAATAAGCCTGGTGACGTGTTGAAAGTAAGACACACTCCTCATGAAGTCAGAGGTCTTATTCTCCCAATCAACGTCAAGAACTCGTATCAAATTTTGGTTAGATCAACTGATTCTCACGGCAATGCTAATGCTGTGGTTGCAACAGTTCTTGAACCTTACAATGCTGATCCCTCCAAACTTTTGTCTTACCAAACCGCTGAGGATTCTTCTTCTCCTGATTGTGCTCCATCTTATGCTTTCCAAGAAGGTGCACCTATCATCAGAACCACAATCACTCAAGCTGAAATGCTCATCATGAACCTTGGTTTGAATAAAGGTTGGTACGTTGTTACTCCAGATTATGAGGGACAAAAGGCTGCTTTTGGAGCAGGTATCCAAGCCGGTCATGCTATCTTGGACTCCATCAAGGGAACTTTGAATTCTGCTAAAGATACTGGAGTCAATTCCGATGCTAAGGTTATCTTGTTTGGTTACTCCGGCGGTGGTTTGGCTACTTCTAGAGCTGCTGAATTACAGCCAGTCTATGCTAAAGAATTAAAGGACAACATTATTGGTGCTTCCATGGGTGGTGTGGTTGCCAACTTGACCTCAATGGCCGTTCAAAACGATGGTTCCATTTTCGCTGGTTTCGTTGTAAGCGCAATTACTGGTGTCCAAAATGAATACCCTGAGGTAACTGATATCATGAAGAGAGAACTTGGTTGGGATTACGAAGGTTTTGTTTTCGCCAATAACTTGTGTGTTCCAGAATATGCGGTGTTGTACGCTTTCCAAAGCTTCTTCAGTGGTCCTTTCAGATGGTTCAATGACGGCTTAAAGGTTTTCCTGGACCCACTTGTTAAAGGCATCCTTGATGCTAACTTATTGGCCTACAATGATTCTCACCCAGTTCCAGAAATCCCAATTATGATGTTCCATGGTGAACTTGATGAAATTGTCCCTTACAAGGAAAATCCTCTATTTGCTTACAACAAATGGTGCTCCAGAGGTATCAAATCTTTGGAATTCACCACTGATACCACGACCGGTCACATCACTCAAGTCGTTGCTGGATTCCCAGCTGCGTTTGCCTGGATCGAAAAAATGTTTAACGGTGGTAAACCAATTAGTGGATGTGAACACACCCAAAGACTCTCGAACTTGGAGTACCCAGGTGTTGAGCAAACAGTAATTGATATTGTTAAAACTGCTGCTCAATGGTTATTTGGATTCCCATTAGGTCCAGACCCTGGTCCAAATGGTGAAAACCTTACCAAAGAAGGTATCAAAAAGCCACTTGTTTTCCCAGCTTCCGTTCCACCATTTAATCCATCGTCTACTGTTACCTCTCTTTCAGGTGCAAGCAGTACCTACACCATTCCACTTGACACCGCCAAGATTCCAGCTATCTCTTCTCGTCCTCCTCAAGGTGATGCCTCCACTACTGTTGCCTCTGCCTCTGCCTCCTCTTCAGCTTGAATTGTGTGAAAAAAAAATATATGTTTTGTAATATCTAGTATCTAATTTATTTCATAAGAACAAGCTAGAGCTCGATAGGGGCTTGGATTTTTTAAGCAATTGTGTAAAAGGTGCAAATCCTCGTGTCAAGACTGATTACTGCAAAAAGTCAATTTTTCGCAAAAGTAAGAAAAATTCGAAGAAATCGGCAAATTACAGACCAGAATCAAATTCTCTTGAACCTTAAACATACTATGGCAAAAAAATTGACTTTTTGTAAATTCCGGACAAAACACTCGGAAATGACATTGAACATCAATTCACACGGCTACAGGGCCAAATCGTCTAAAATTGAAGTAATAGTTCTCATTCATGCAAAGGGATGCCCGGAAAGTGGATTAGAGATTCTGAGGCGACCAAAGAACATAAATTTAGTGAGAACGGCGATCCATTCCCTAAATTGAAGTGAGAACGGCGATCCCTTCACTACATTGAAGTGGAAAAGCCAGCAACTTCCCCAGGTTGTTGATATTAATCAAGTCTTAACCTCGAGATACTACTGGGTAATAGCACTGGCTTAAATAGGCAATGAAACATCCTGATTGGGAACGAGAATACATTCGTTCTCATGTCAAAAAAATAAAAACGCAAAAGCAACTATAATAGATTACCTATAGGACTACAGGTCACAATACCACTATCTAAAATAACACAATAGCATTGTGTAACCCCGAAAAAATTTAAGAGCATTGAGTGCCATAACCAAAATTTATTATGGGCCAATAATTCGAAAGCGCATTGATTACGAGCACGAATTAGCGGCTTCGAAAATATTTTCGAGATCTAAATTGTTCCTACGACAAAAAATAAGGAAATTACCGAATGAATTAGAATATAGTAGTACAAACACCTAACACCAAAGTTTATAATTCTGCTTAGCAGACCGAAAATTAAATGTTAAGATAATGAAGAAATTATTAAAGATTTTTAAGGGTATAAAGCGAAAGAATCTTACATCAAAGCAGCGGCAACAGCAGCGACACCGGCGAAAGCACCAGCGACGTTCTTGACACCAGCACCTTCGTAAGAGGAGACTGGGGCAACGGTGGTTGGAGCAGAGGAGGAAGCTGGGGTGACAGTGGATTTGACAACAACAACGTTGGTGGAGGTGGATTCACCTTCAACAGTGGTTGGGTGTTCACAAGCAGTGCAGACAGTTTCAGTAGCAGTGGAGGTAACGTAGGTGGTTGGGATAACACATTCACCAGTAACAGTCAAAGTGGTAGCTTCAGTGACAGTGATGACGTTTTCACCACATTTGTGGTCAGAACAAGAGGTGATGGTGACAACAGTGGATTCTGGGCAGTAGGTGGTGTAGTCAGTGACGGTGAGGTCAGTGGTGATGGTGACATCGGTACCGTTAGAGTAGGCAGCGACGGCAGAACCGGCCAAAGCAGAAGCAGCGATAACAGAAGAGAATTGCATTTTTAACGAGTGAATAAGTTAGTGATTAATTTGTTCTAACCTTTGGGCAAATCGGCTTGTATTTATACATTTTTTCCACAAGAGTCATTTTCTTGGTTCTTGAATTTCCAATAAAATACTATTATCTAATATGGAACTTGTTGGAACGAAATAGGATGCAAAGTTTCTATTGTTAGTTGCGTTACTTTTGCATTTACATGCAGGTCCTTTTGTTCTGGCGTTTTTCATGTTACATTGTACTCATCGGCCCATTACCTAAATGGGATGAGCGGCCCAAACAAATACTGGTGACAAAGCGGATTTGAGTTGACTTTACTTTACAATCCGTCGATTTGAGTGGGGGCAGACTGGTAGTCCCTTTTAGGAATCGGTACTTCCTGTTTCACGAAAATCTTTTGGGTTTGGTAATAAACCTATGTTGACAAACAGAGCAACTTTAAGACGAAATAACTAATTGTTTTTAGTTGTCGCTACAATATTAAATAGATTCTGGGGTCTCGACTTTGCAACCCTGGTTTATTTTGCCGAATTCGAAGCCTCTTAATATTACGAGATTGGTGCTCAAATCAATAAACGATGTTGGTATATCGCATGATGATGTTTTGTGCAGGGTAATACTCTAATCCCGCCTGTGTTGATACATATATGTTTGGCAATATCAAACAAAACCGAACTAATTTTAGCTTTGTTTTGAATGTACCTAGCTCACAAAATTGATTCAGTCGTGTTATTTTTATTTATGGAAATAAAATATTTGCCTTACATAGCTACGTATTTGTGTACATTTTATGCAAAAAAATAGAACATCAAGAAGATGTACGGACTTACATGACATTTTTGGATAAAATCTAATTTTTCTGTCAACAACACTTGACCTTGTCGTGGTGTATGGGTGTTGTATTCGACACTACTACACGTCTGATCGATTTCTTCTGCTATGATGGTATTACTATAGATGAGACCCCTACAAAATTTGGGGGTATGTTGTACTTCTATACCTCAAGAAGAAAGAGATGTGCTAGGTCAGCAAATAAGATCCATGGGTGGTGTGCATCATCTGGATTTAGTCCCTGAATCAAAAGTTCTAGTTGTTGGAGATAGAAATACTGATAAGTATCGATACTGTGTGAAATATAGAGCAGATATCATATTCTTACCACGTGATGCCATAGGTAAAATCTACAAACTATGGATGGAAAACTGTGAAGATGACGGAAAACTAGATATAAGAAGTTACAAGCTACCTATTTTCCACAACATTTCAATCTGCATAACAAGAATTAATTCTCAGGATATCCAAACAAATTTACCGCATAGAAAGCCATATATCAATCATGCTTTTGACAAGGATAGACTTGTTTCTTGGATCACCGCTGAAGGTGGTAAAGTGAGTCAAAAATTGACTTTAAATAATGACATTTTAATAACTACTGAATTAAGTGGTACAAGATATTCAATGGCTAAGCAATGGAAAATTCCTTGCTTAAATCCCCTATGGGTGATTGACTCTTTGGCCAGAGGTGCATGTTTAGATCCGTCATATTATAGTCTATCATTACCACCTGAGGAATGGAACGGATGTAAAATATGGAATGAACTTAACGAACAACCCGAAAAGAGTGAAGAACCAAAGGCAAAACTTGCATTAAGGAAAACTAGCGATGTATGGAATTCAGTCATGAAAACTTCCACATCAACCACCAAAACTACTACCAATGCATGGGACGAGAATGAAGAGCAAGATGATTACGATGAAGAATACGAAGAAATTAAAAACGCTAATCAAGAAACCACAAAATCAACCTTATTCTCAGGGCTAAAATTTCTCACGGTTGGATTTGCCAACAATCAGGTTGTCCTTTTAGAGAAAGTTATAACTTCCAATGGGGGAGAATTGACATCAGACGAGAATGATGAAACTACCACGCACATTATTCTACCATTTGAAAAAGGTTCCCTGTCATCCAACATGCTCAAGATACTCCCATCACAAATGAAGAAAAAAATAACCAAAAAAGAGGTGACCGTTGTAACTGAATGGTTTGTTGAGAGATCTATATATTATCAACGAATTGTTTACGATTCATGGAGCAAACCCTGCAAAGGCCTTGGTAGATCAACTGAAAAATTCAAAATTTGCATATCCGGATTTACTGGAATTGAATTGTTACACATTACTAAATTAACCGAGTTATTAGGGTTTGAATATTGTGACACATTGAGCTCAAATCGTGATTTATTAGTGGTCAATATAAATGTGTTCCGCAAAGCTCTTTTGAAAAATTCACCTCAATTGTTCAATTACAAACCCAAGGATATAATTGAATGTCCCACATATCAATCAAGTGGATCCAGCGTTTCATTGATAAGTCTGAAGAATAAGGTAAATGCAGCTAAAAAATGGAATATTCCAATTGTATCGATTGCATACTTATGGGAGATGACTGAACAAAGTATTGGAAAAACCCAATTGATTTTACCAAATATAGCAGATCTCAAATGGTGCCTTTTTGCCCCATTGAGTTATGCCAAACCAAAGACTCTTTTGGAATATGCTAGGAAAATAAGTGACGATCATTTTGACACCCAGGATAAAGTTGAATTGCCGTCACCACGGAAATCAGCAAAGTCGTCAAAATCAGTTCAATATGGAAGAATTTCTGGTAGCTCATCTTCGCTTACCGAAAAATTGTTGAGTGCCCAGGAAGAACAATCTGAATTGGACCATAATGACGAAGCTGACATTACAAAAGAGGAAGATTTAGCTACACAGGTAGGTTATGAAGATCAAGATCTGATTCGAAATAACCAAGAGCTCTTGAAAAAATTAGGAGAAGAGTCACCGAAACCACCAGCTAAACGAAGGAAAAAATGATTGCAAAATTGTTAAGCTTGAAGTGGACTGTCTCAAACCGGAACTTGATGTTTTTCTTCGAATTTTCCATTTAATTCGACTGAGTCGGAATTCGATGAAATTTTGCTGGGTGATGAGCAGGTCGTGTGTGGAAGTCCTAAAATCTCCACTAATTAAGTGTCAACTGTGCAAAGTTATTTAAATTAAATTCCATGCTAAACTTTGATTTACGAACATTCATGGCATGAAGACATTACTTCAAACTACCCAATATAACTTTTTAAAGACTCAATGGTAAAAACCGTTGTCGAAATCATTCAAATCAATTTGAAAGCAATGGTAAACGAGGGCACGTCTTCCATAGTAGAGCCCACTCGTGCGCGCGTAAATGTAGGACCGCTATTGTTAATTACACGTCTAGAAAGGGATGAGGTGGTAAAAAGAAAAAAAAGATGAAAATTTGATAGATAGCTTTTACTATGAAAAAATTTTCACTGAGGTATAAGTAGAGGCAATTCGCCCTTTGAAAAAATGAACTTCTTTTCCTTTTTTTTTTAGAACTTTAGTTAAATCTATCATTAATCATGGGTAAAGAAAAACAACACGTTAACTTGGTCGTCATCGGTCACGTCGATTCTGGTAAATCTACCACTACCGGTCACTTGATTTACAAGTGTGGTGGTATTGACAAGAGAACTATCGAAAAGT